>NW_004624861.1:516334-654099 GCF_000247695.1 Heterocephalus glaber | reverse complement strand
AAGTCTAGAAGACTTTTGGTGGAGTTCTTGGGGTCTTCTATATAGAGTATCATGTCATCTGCAAATAATGACAATTTGACTTCTTCACTTCCTATCTTTATTCCTTTCTCTTGTCTAATTGCCGTGGCTAATGTTTCTAAAACTATGCTGCTGTTTCTTCTTGAGCTTGGAGGATGACGGTCTACTTCCACACCCTCTGTAACTCATCACATGGAAGACACAACAGGGACTTCATCCTTGGACTCAAGTGAGACGGCCAAGCCCGAGGCAAGGTGCGCTCAGCCGAGCAAAGCTGCAGTGCCCTGCTCCGGCCCCACATGGGCAGGCAGGCCCTTCACATTCTGAAGGTTTCCTGTCAGGACAACCGGATTTCACCTCATCTCCTCAGGGTGCTGTGAAGAGCCCCTCCCTGCCCACCCACCCCTCCACTGGATGAAGATGGAGCCATTTTCACTCATGGGGAAATCCTCAGAGACCTGTGCATCTTCACAGTTGCCCACTCGAGAATGACAGGAATGCAGTGGTCCCACAACCCCGACCCAGCTGGTTCCGTCCAGGGGCCAAGGAACCAAACAAAACATGCAGGGAAATAACAGTGTCCTGCTCTAGGACACAGCCTGGGAGTGCATCCCCCCAGAATATGTGTTTTGTTCCAAGGGAAAATTTCTTCTGAAAAATAATAATTTTTAGGCAAGTAGGAGAGGAGAGAGCCAGCATGTGAGAAGGTGGAGCCGATGCCTGCCAGCACTGCCAGGGCTGTTCTGCTCCAAAAGCAGTGGGGAGGAGGCAGGGAAGGAGGGGACGCTGGGGCCTTCTGGTGGGGGGAGGAAAGTGAGGCCTATTTCCTTTGTCTAGAGAGTAAGGGCAAGGTGATTCCAGACTACTGGAAAGGTTATCTCGTTTTGCCAGGTTCCTGTCCAAATACCTGACACTCATTTTTTCTTTCAGAATCTCCACTGACAGCATCTTCTGTGAGGCATGGCCCGAAGCACAATGAGACCCACACTGTGGGGGCCTCTCAGCCAGGGGGGGCCTCACTACGAGTCCTGAGCTTCCCGGGACACAAACCTCCCACTCGGGAGAACCTGTAAGTGAAACACACAGAGCCACTGCCTGATCCTGTGTTAATGAAAATAGGTATTCCTCACTCTTCTCTTCATACTTGGGAATACAAAAGCCACGTTTAATTGAAATTGCTGTAAAAGTAGACTAACGGAGATGCCCTTTGGTTCTTAATTCCCAGCAGAGTCACAAGCCGTCACTCCACATGCCCAAGCCGATGCCTTTAACTGAACCATAAGAGAGTTTAGACAGGAAAGTTTGCGCCACATTAAGCCCTTCGCTGGCCACGCCCCAATTCCTACAAAGATTTAGCGTGAGCCATTATGCTAACCGCATCTGCTGCTCGCCATCTGTCTGCCGACCTCCTGGAAACTCCCTGCTGAGCCATGTTCCCGTGGCTGGTGCCATGCGCGTCCCTGGGCATGTCCAATTCAATTTAGAGCCTGACAAATCTCCACCATCAAATACAAGAGGAACTACTGGTCGGGGAAATGAGGTAAGCACTGTTTCAAGACTGAATGAAGCCTAAAAAGAGAGCATCACAGAAAGAGAAGAATGTTCCATTGTGGATATAACCACATTTCTCTGTCCACTGAGCACAGAGCCAGACTCAGAAGGTTACATGCTGCCTGAGTTCTGTTACACAAGAAACCAAATAGATGGATGATGCCTCCATGAATGAAGAAGAGATGACAGGAAATGGGAAGGTGACTCAGACAGGAAGGGAGGAAGAAAGGGACCAGGGCAACGGGCTCGAAAATGGTCAAGGCATTTTAAATGTAGGCACCAGGTTCCCAAACAAACCCCAGCACTCTATGATATTAACAGGATCTAACGGAGAAGAGGAGGAGGAGAGGGAGGGGAACCAGGGAGACAGAGACCAAAGGAGGGAGAAGAGCAGGTGCCACTGGATTCCACCTACTGAAAATTCCTCCAAGAACAGGGGCAGTTCGGCTTGATGTGGAAAAGTGATACGGTTTGCTGAGCAATGAGGAATATCGGTATCACGTAGGGAAATGGTACATGAATATATTCACCACAGTGAAGCATCTCCACTACGCGAGAACTACTTGGGGAGACAGGAAAACAGAGGTTTCTTAAATGCAGAGGGAGCGCGGTCGCTCCACTGACACTCTCCTGTCAGGCAGGGCCGTGCAGAGGAATCCTGATACTACTCCTCTCATCCTCTGTCTGGACAGCCCCCGGCGAAGCACCGCCTGTGCGAGGAAGGCTTTTAAGAGCACTGTGAGCCACCAGGCCCCCAGGGTCTGTGCGGTGTGGGTGACAGAACTGTGCCTGTGAAGGCTGGGCACAGCATGAAACTTGGTGTCCTTGAGGGCAGAATCGGTTCGAACAAGCCTGTCTCTCCTTCTCCACAGCGGGAGACCTCCACAGGCAGAGGGTCCCAACAGCCACACGCAAACCTGGACACTGGCAGCAGTGGTGAGGACGGCTATGCCGCACTGGGCTCCAGGCTGGCCCGGGCTCTGGCTCAATGGGCTGGCGACCCTGAGGTGCAGGGCTCTGCCCAGGAGGAAGGGCTGCTGCTGACCCAGGATGGGCGCAGGTGGGCTCTAGAAGTGCTGGGAAATGCTCGTGTTCTGGAGGCTCTAGGAAGGGACTCTGGGTTCCAAGTGATGCCCATGACTTCACCCCCCCCAAAGGAAAGGGCTGAGTACCCAGCCTCACTCACAGGAGGGTTTGCACAGAGCCAATGCCATGGAATCCTGTGAATCACTCTGTACTTCCGGCCTCACTGATCTGGGCAGGGACATTCCTGTGTTAGAAGAGGTGCTCGACATGGGGTCCGCACTCAGTCACTCACAGTCATGTGGGTCCCCCAACATCAACCATCACTCTCAAAGCCACCATTTCCTGTAGGAAATACCCCAAAGGTATTCCAAACCTCGGGGACCCTCAGCAAAGGTGGACCCTGAAGCTCAGTAAGCTGGGGACCGGCCAGGAAACAGGGCAAATTTCTCCCGCACCAAACCGGGGCTCTCCTGTCCTGGGCTTATCATCTCCACTGCACTTTAGGTAAAACCAATGTCGACCACCTGCAGGAGGAGGGGAAGCCCAACCCCAGCTCCTACAAGGTATACCCACTGTACACTACTTTCAGCCTGCCTTTCGACCTCACAGGGAGCCCTTCGCTGTGATAGAAACAGTTTGGCAGTGTTTGGGGAGGCAAACACTGTTTTGGGGAGTCAAGTGAGTCAGTAAGCCTTTCCCGTATGATCTCACTAGAGCCTCAGCTGGTCCTGGGGGCCATGACCTTGTATGCTGTGATGGCAGCCTCTCTATGCGCTGACAGGCCCCCCAGGCTATCCTAGGAACCCTGGGGTATTTGCATTTCCTTGCCACCACTGGCCCTCCCCAGCCTGGTCAGAGAAGAGGAGCCAGATTCCAGGAGCAAGCAGTTCACTGTCGGTTCACAAGCTGCTGAGTCGAATGGGTCCCTGACGCCATGGGGCCAATTCAGCTCTGACTCCACAAGTCGGCCAGGAAAGGGGTGGAGATTCTTCTGATAAACACTCTCCATACCAAAACACTGTAGGTAAAGTAACAGGTTCCAGAGCTGTGACTGGAAATAGAACTCTTCCCACAAAAATTGGAGCCTACTTAAAGTCCTTGTCATATTCTGTGAATTGAGTGATGTGAATACAGGAAGAATGTAGTTTAGGATGTCTCAGAACCAAATAATGTGGGTCCAAAGCTGATTCCTCATTGGCAAATCTAGACCCCAATGAAAAAAATCACATTTTTAAAAAATGGTGAAATATTTATAATATTATAAAATACCAGGAAATTAACTAACAGTAAAGTTGTTCGTTATGAACGAATATTAAGTAGTTATATTGTCAGTGGACCCTTCTCTGTATTTATGCCTAAATAAAACCATTATCTAACACTACCCAATCAATTATTCTATGTATTTGTAAATGTAAGTCTCCTCCTTGCAAAAGGAAACTCGCTTATTCTCATCAGTTTGAACATGCTGTAGACACTGCTCTCCTTTCAAGGAAATGAAGTGTTTTGAAAGATTTGGTCATTTTAGAAGGCATGGCCACAGTGAACCCACACAGCATCAGTTTCCTAACACTTAATTTAGTTGAGATTCAAAGCAGGTCTTGCCACAGAGTGCATGTATATTTATCTCCAATTCTTCCAGTTCCCAGCGCACAGTGTAATTATTTTGAAGGGTGCTACGAACAGTGCCAAACGGCATTCTGCAGTGGCCTTCTGCAGCTGCCTGCAGGCCTCCAAGCGGGACCCAGAATTCCATCACCACGGATCAGGAGGCCACAGGAAGTCCCAGGGCCCTTCTCCACATACAGGATCATTTCTGCTCCCACACTAATCTTGGGTGATGATGCAGCTGTTTCCCGCTGGGCAGAACTTCTGCCCTAGGAGGAACCAGCTCTTCTGGAAGAGCCAGCCACTCCTGCCAGGAGTCCTGGAGGACCCGGATGCAGCAGCATCCACTCACGTTCACCAGGCACAGCCAAGGGTGCTCCTGAGCTCCTCAACCTTGCTCATGGCTGCTCAGGTGGTCCAGGTGGTCCTGGGCCTGCAAAGGACCTACTAGCAGAGTGAACCCACATTTTAGAAAGCTCCTCTTTTGCGAGAAACCCCAAGTACCGATAAATTAAAAAGCCAAATAAAAGACAGACACGGATCTTCTGGAAAGGAAGGGACCAAGGATGGAGGGAGGAGAGGAATAGGGGAAAGGAGAACTAAGATGTGTCAGGTCTGTGGGCCAACTCCCCTTGGGGACAGGGACCACTGTGAACTGTGCAATGGACAAGCAAAAGAAGGAAACAGCAGGAGCAGGCACCCTTTCCCTCGGAGAGGCACCGGACTCCCTCCTCTGCGCACGGAGGCCAAGCGCTTTGAGGAGCCAAGGCCCAGCACTCGGGGAGAACCGTGTGCCAGGTGAGACACACACTGCTCAAGGGCACCACACTGAGGAAATCGGCCTTGCTCGTTCACTGGGCGGCTCCATCCACAAAAGGCCACCTGTTCACTGACCTTTCCTCTAAAACGCTTTCCTGTTTGCATTACTGAATCTTCTGTCGGCTTTTCTAGAACAAAACCATGAAAACAAAAACCTTCTGAAAGACTCCCCTGAGCACTGACTGCCCTCAAGGAGAGCGGAGGCCAGGAGCCAACGAGGGTGGACCTGCAGGGTGTGGACGCACTCTGCCCGAGGGACAGGGATGTCCTAGCAGCAGGTGGGGCCTGTGGGACCAGTTTTCCCCTCACTTGGGGCTGCATCCTCACCCTGCTCCTGACTCTGGGCATCTTTCCAGGGGTCGGGCAGCTTCTCACTGACCACACTCCTTGGTAACGCCCCCTGCCCCCCACGCCCACGGAGAGCCCTCAGGTCCATGCCACGTCCCGTGTCCCTCAAGACACATGTGCTTGAGGGCCGTGTTGTGGCCTCCCCAAGGGCGAGCATAGGCCAAGGGCCAGCCTGGGCTTCCCCAAGGCTCCATCTGCCCGTGGCCACCGAAGTCCACTTCCAAACCTGAAGACTCCTGGAGTCCAAGGGTTCGGGGTTCTTGTGGCCTGTGCACCGACTCATGTGCAGCCCTCCTGGAGCAGCAAGCCCGGGGTTTCCCGTGCGCGACACAGCTGTGGCTGCCATGGCCCTGAGCCCTGGCTTTGGTTTCTGTCCAGGTCACCACGCTCAGACGCAGGCCCAGTGGTTTGCTGCAGTTGTCACCGTATTCTGGAGGCACTGGATGCCCTCGAGCGCGCTTGCCATTCACTGCACGCGGCATGACTCCCTCAGCTCGCAGTCAGGTCAGGCCCAGCGGGCCCCTAATCCGCCCACACCCGAGCTGCAGCAGGTCCGCACTGAAACCCCACTCTGACAGAGGGAGAGGGCCCTCTGGGCCCTGTCCTCAAAACACACGGTGACAGCAGAGAGGGCTGAACTGGAGTGCATCTGGGCTACGGGTGCTCTCCTGGCAGCTCCTAAGAGAGCTGTGACTGGCTCAGGAACCCTCGGGGCAGGAAGCAGAGTGGGCGGGGACAGCTGCAGGCTGGAGGGGTCAGGCCTGAGCTTGCCCCATCCTGCTGTAAGCTCCATGGGTGGCACCAGCTGCCCCCAGCCAAGGGCCCCATGGGGGCGCAAGGCAGGTACAAAGGTGATCCACGGCGGGGAACATGGGACATGTGCCTGGCTCAGAGCACAAGGACACACATGAGCATCAGTGTCAGCTGGCTCCTCCTCCAACAGCACCACCAGGGACAGGTGCCTCTGCTGTCTCTCTGGCACGAACACGGAGTCTGGGGCCCCAGTGCGCACTCCCACCACTCTGCTTCTGTTTTCAGTACACCTGCAGCACTGCCCAGGGCCCAGCAGCCCACCGTGCAGGTGCCATCAGAGTGCAGATCTGGGCTTGGTGTCTGCCCTCCCCTGCCACAGGGGAGACTGGCAGGCACGTGGCATCCAGGTGGCCAGAGTCACCACAGAGGCGCCTACACCCAACCCAGGCCCGAAGGATGAGGCAGGAAGACCCAGCATCATCACTGCTCAGTGCCTCCTGCTCACTGCCTGCTTCAGGGCAGCTCACCACTTCCCTGCTCAGAAGGGACAGGCACCCAGCATCAGCAGCAGCTAGGAAACACAGTCAATACCACTGCCAGGGTGACGACCATCAGACAGAGACAACCAGCACCAGGGGGCAGGAGAGAGTTGAACCTTGTGCATGCTAGGTGGGAACACATAAATGATGCAGCTGCTGTGGAACACAGGAGAGAGCTTCTCTGATTAAAAATTAATAAATATAGCTGCCTCAGGATCCAGCAGCCCTGCTTGTGGTGTACATCCAGAAGAGCAGAAAACAGGACTGGAAGGGACTACTGCACACCATGGTCCTGTGGCCCTATTCACAAAACCAAGACACAACACTAACCTAAAAGGCCATCAGCAGATGAGCGAGTAAAGAAAACAGCCCAGACAGTGTGGAATATTATGCAGCCTGGAAAAAGAAGGGTTCTGCCTCTTGCATGGTGTGGATGGGCCAAGAAGCCAGGGCTTGAGTTCAAACAGACACAGAAAGATGGAGGGTACAGGGTTTCACTTGCCAGACCCTGGGAGAGGCGGCAGTGTGGCTTTATATAAGGTGTCACTGGTGCAAGCTGAATTGGTTCTAGAGATCTGCTGTATGCACAGAGCCTGTGCTTCATAACAGAACTGTACACTTCAAAACATACTCAGAGTAGAGCTCATTCTCAGTGTTCTTACTACATACAAAAATCTACCCATGCATCCATCTATGTATCTGCCTCCCTCCTCACAGAGTGGAGGGGCTCTGGAGGAAGTCACACACACAGAGCACTGGTTACAGTGATGACATCATGGGTGTGCACAAACATAAGTCAGCACACAGTTCTTATCCATTCCTGGTACTTCACAGGATTTGAACACATGCATCTGCCAATGGAAAAGATAATTTCTGGATGCAAACTCATTTGAAAACCTAAAGTGTCACAGAGGCTGGCCGCTATGTCTCCATCCTCCCGGGCATGGGGATGGCCACCAGGTGAGTGTGTCACCAGCCCTAGCCGTGCACCTTGGCGGAGCAGCCAGAGCAGGGCCACACAGCTGCACTGTCCAGGAGGACCGAGGCCAAGCTGCTCTCGGCAGGGCTCACTCTGTCTGAAGAGACTGACGTCTTCAGTCCCAGCAAGCCCAGGGACCCTTCCCAGGAACAGAGGGCCATGTAAGAGCCTGCGTCCCCTCTCTCAGGGGGGCTTGGAGCCCCTGGGAGTCCTGACCCCTCTGTCTGAGGGGCTGTGCCCACGGGGCAGCTGCCTCTGGCCAGCCCTGGGGCTGTGCTGAGGGAGGTGGCACAGGAGGTACTGAGCTGGTCCCAGTTCACAGTGGGCAGAAGGCCAGGCCTGGCTCTTAGCAGCTGGGCTGGTGCGGCTTGGCTCACGTCAGCAGTTCCCTCCATGCCCAGGTCCCGCTCTTCAGCGACGAACTGCGGCCCTGTGCAGCACCTGAGCTGGCTGTTCCCTCCCAGAGCCTGTCCTGCACCAGGGACATGCCAGAGAGCAGCAGAGGAGCTGAGTCCCCACACTTGCCAACCTCAGCACCTAGCTCTGCCACGCGCCCAGGGTAAAGGCCGGGAAACAAGACCAACGTGGACGTCTCTAGTTCTAGACTCAAGTGGAGACGCTGGAGGAGCCATCCGGCAAGGCTGGATGCCGCCTTCGGAACAGGTTCTTCCTGCTGCAGTCACCACTCTGGGCCTGACCCTCCCTCCACTAAGCAGGCAGAGACACAGTCAGCTGACGCACAGCAGATCCACCAGGGAGGCTTCTGCTTTGCTGCTCTGTGATCTTCTCTGAAATTCCTCCTGGGTTCCTGTCCATCCATGGAGCATGCATTACGCACTCACACTCCTACCGACCCTCTGCCTGCAGATGGGGCAGCAGGTAGAAAGGTGTCAGGGGCCAGAGCAAAGCTCCCCATGACTGCCCGGCTCCACCAGCTCCACAGAATGAATCACAGAAAGGAAAGAAGGGTCTAGGATTTAGGGAGCTAAGATGCCAAAGTAGGATGCTTCTCCTGGGGGTAGACCCCTCAGAGAAATGTACTGAGACTTGGTACTGAACAGCACTCCTGGCCCCAACTTTCCTGATAATTTTATCAGAATTCATGGAAAGAAAACTTGTGCACAGCTTCCAGAACACATGTCTACAAACGTGTACAAATACATGATGCTAAAAGGCAAGACTCACGCTCTGAAATCACACTGACGGCGTGCACCTTGCTCAAGCGACTTCCCTCACTTCGCTCCACTCTTCCCTCAGATGGTGCAGCAGCTGCCCCGGGATCTGAGGCTGGTGAGCGTGTATGTGGACGTGCACACGTTTGTGCATGTATGTAAAATAATCTTATGTATTAGAATGTATTAACTCTCATCAACTCTTACTAATTTATACTGCAGAATAAAATTGTATTGCATCAAATGTGTGGTTTTCATTCTTATTTTTAGATCCATCATAATGCGTACATGGAAACAGAAGAGCGGTACACATTCACGGGTATCATATGATGTTGTGATACGTGTATACCTATAAAATGCTTAAATCAGGGTAAACATCCACTTTCTCAGATATTTGTCATTTCTTTCTGGAGAAAAGGTGCAAAACCCTTTCTCCTAACTTCTTGAATATAGCTTCCTCCTCATTCGCAGACTTCACCCTGCTCTGTGGTGGTCCCCAGAGCTCTTGCTGCTGACTGCAACTCAGAAGCTCCGTCAGCTTTGCTCCACCTACTGCACCCTCCACAGCCTCTGCCAACCAACCCACCACTCTTGATGCCCATGGGCCTGGCTTTTCCAGTTGCTGCACGTGTGAGGTTGTGCAGTACTTGTCTTTCTCAGCCTGGCTGATTTCACGCCCAGTGATCTCCGCCTCCACTCATGTTGCAAATGTCAGGAGTTTGTTCCTTTGTGCGCTGAGCAGCATTCCTCCGTATACCACACTTGCCTACCCATTCCTTACTCCATGCACACTTAGGCTGTTCTGTCCCTTGGCTGTCGTGAACAGAGCCGCAGTGGTCACCCGGTACCTGGAAGCAAACCCAGCAGTGAGACTCCAAGGTCACAGCAGCTCTGCTCTCAGCCTTCTCAGGGCCTCGGCACCGACTTCCACAAGGGCTGTCCGGACTCCCGCTCCCTCCAGCGGGGGGCAGCGTCCCTCCCGTACACCCTCCCAGCACCTGATCACAGCCGTTCTTCCTGTCCTGAGATGAACCTTCCTTGTGGTTTTGATTTATAGTTCCCCGAAGATTAAGGACGCTGAGCCTTTTGACATACTCATTGGCCATTTCTGTGTCTTCTTTTCAGAAATGTTTCCTTAGGTCGATAGCCCATCTGTAATCAGGTTGCTTGATTTTGTTGCTGTTGTTGAGTTTTAAAATTTCTCCTTACATGTCATGTGTAATTGTTCTTTTAGCTTATTTGAGCATTTCTTTTGTGGTAAATATAGACAAGACATGAAAGTTACCATTTCCGCCACTTTTACGGGGCACAGTCTGGGCCACAAATGCATCCTCAGTGGTGTGCAGCTGTCACGGCTGCCTGGTAGTCCGCGCTTCATCTTCTCACATGGAGACGCTGCCCACCCGTGCTTCCTGTCTGTGGATGTCCAGCTGCAGGGCCCCTTGTCCCACGGCCCCTGCCCCTGGCTCCTTCCACGGGCTCTCACCTGAGCCTCCTGGCACAGCACGAGCGATGTGTTGCCACGGAGTGAGGAGCTGTGATGCACACTGTGTCTGAGTGAATTACCTGCAGAATCTCAAAGACTGGGTACATACAAAGGTCGGTGCTTTTTAAAAATACTGGACCCTAATTGCCAACATCAAATGCCGGGCTGCTCTCAGTAGGTGAACCAGTTGATTTCCAACTGCTACTGCTTAATGGGAGCAGCAGGCCAAGGTGGGGGAGCGGGTAAGCTCTGCATGAGGGCACCTACCACATCTGCCCCTGCTTCTCCTTCTGTTGAGGCCCAGGCCACCCGGGGCACAGGCGGCCTGGATGTGGCTGAGCTGGCTCAAGTTCATTCGTCAGTGTGCGTGTAGACGTGGCCCTCCTGGGGCTGTGCTGGCCCGAGTCCGCTCAAGGGTGTGGCCTGCACTCTCATGGTACTTTGTGGCACTCGCCGACATGGATCAATGAGGCAGACAGACTGACAAACCACTTCAGAAATGACCAGACCCTCGGCTATGCACCTGGGGATCTCTACCTCAGGCGGAGATTACTTCTTGTCTTCTCGTTGTTGCGAAGTTTTTCAAACTGTGAAAAGAAGCTCGAACCCCAGAAGCACTCTGCAGGAATCCCCAGCAGGAGCCAACCCAGGGTCTAAGAGACGTGCAGGGTGCGGAAGCCCGGGAGCCACGATGGGGCAGTGTGGGGAGCGGTGGTTTCTCTCGGAAGCTGGCTTCAAAGGGTCTCCTTGAACAGAGTAGCAGTATCTTCTAAAGTCAGCCCTGGGGAGGTGAGCCCTGAAACTCCCCCACGGAGCAGACTGTGCTCCCCCACCACGGCTGGATGCACACCTGTCCTACCAGAGCGAACCTGAGCGCCCGTCCTGCCCCTGAGCAGCACGGCTGGGAAACAGCAACACGTCAAGAGCCACTTGTGATTTGTTCAAAGTCCAAAGCGGAGGAGGGAAAAGCGACCTCTGAGCAGGGAGGGTGGTGGCTGGGGGCTGGGGGACCCAGCTCTGCTGTGAGGGCTCTGTGCCAGGCTGGCTCTCTGCCCCCACAAGGGGCCACACTGTCTTCCTGTGTCTGCCAAGCAAACCCGCTACCAAGCCCAACCCAAGGGACCTCATGCAGGACTCAGAAAGTCAGAGGGCCACCACCCACGACGCCTGTCACATACTCATAACTTAGCTGCTGCATGCAGGTGTCTGATGCCAAGCTAGGGAGCCTGGTGACATAGTTCAGAGAGGGGCATGGGCCACACCACACACTATGCGTCCTGGACACTCCACAAGAGAGTACATCCTAAGGCTGTGGATGAATCCAGGGCCCAATGCTGCAGGATCTGAGGAATGCACCTCTCAGGCTTTGGTGTTGCCATGGAAACCAGCCACGTGGCAGATGTGTGCTTTATCAAAGGACCACAGCATGTGTGCCTCAGCAGAAAGCAGAGGAAAGCACTGGAGAGTGGGATTTTTCCTTGCTCTTTACCACATAAAAATCATTCATTTTCTAGAAGCTTTTGGTTTCACTGTAAGCACTTGATTCTGCATGCCTGCAGTTAATTACAGACCCACTGTGCAACTTTCCAACTCCTCTGGTGGACTGGAAAAGTCAGCCGCAGAGGATAAAGTTAAAATTCGGCAACTCTTCAACTTTCAAGGCAGAAAGTTTGATCGTGCTGAAACACCCTCCTCTTGGAGTCCTGCTGCCCTAGAGCTACCCCGTCCAGCATGGCTGCCCTGTCCACGAGCCACCCACCTGGCCCTGGGGTCCCCACCCAGATGCTTGTGGGGACACCATCAGCCTCTGCAGCTCTCAGCCAGCGCTCGGTTCATCATGTGTGTCTGAGAGCAGAAGCAGGCCCGCCTGTCGGGACGGTGGAGGACTTCGCCCATGTGGCTGGGCCTCTGTACACAGATCTGGTCCGACAGCGTCTGGGTGCTGTTGAGCAGGTTTCCTTCAGATGCAGCCTACATTTCAGTCAGAAAACTCCGGCAAAGCAGACAGACACCCTCCCCACGAGGCAGGCTGCACCCAGTCAACTGAAGAACGGCATCCAGAGGAGACAAGAACTAGCTTCCTAACTGTCCTCCCACTGGAGCCACAGCTCTGCTCTGCCTGGGGCTCCTGCTTGGACCACAGGGCAGATTCAGAGCTTGCAGTCCCAATCCTGTGTGCAGTTCTTAGAATCAATCTCTCCCTGTGTCTCCATACACACACACACACACACACACACACACACACACACGTAGACACATGCATACAGGCACACACAGGCACACCTGCAGGCACACACAAATGCACACACACATGCAGGCACACCTACACACAGGTGCACATGCAGGCACACACACGCTTACATGCATGTGCACACACATATGCACACATACCACATGCAAGACACACATGCAGACACACACACATCCACACCCATGCATGCACACCCACACGCACAGATACACAGGCGTACACACACATGCACATACGCACGCACACATGTACGCACACGTCCTGGCCCTGGATCCATGCCTGTCCCCCAGCAGGGCCCCACACACACTCTGGGCCCCCTGGCCCCCAGGGCTTGCCCCCCCCATGCTCTGTACTCCATGGTGAGGGAGCCCCAACCTCACAGTGACTGGGGCCACCATAGCTGTGTGGTTTCATCTCAGCAATGCATGCCTGGCCCCTCAGGCATGGTTCCTGAAGAAGCATCAGGCTCCTCCGAAGCCAGATCCACCTGTGGATGCAGATGCAGCTGACCACCGTGGCCACCAGCCCTGACTGCCGCAGGAAGCCACAGCCACAGGACCGCATGCTCGCCCTGCTTTTGCATGCCTGGCCAGAAGGAGATGCTCTGGCATCTGCTGCTGAGCAGCCACCTGATCACAGACCTCACAGGCCTGGAGGGGCCAGGCTACCATGTCCACAGGTAGCTTCCAGGGTGTCCAGGCAGTGGGCTCCTAGGTAGAAAGCAGTGAGGATTCAGACATGGTGACGGGGGCCTAAACCCTCGGAGGCCACTCTGACCCCAGGGCATTGATACTGGCAGCCCTGGTATGAGGCCAGCTGCCTGGGGGACTGGGAACAGAGCCAGCTGTGCTCAGAGGGCCACCTGTGGCCACGCCAGACCTGGTGGGACACAGAAGGGCCCTGGGCTGCTAAGTGTGGCTTGGACCGGTCACCCTCTAACACCAACTGGTGACACTGCCACTGAGCCACCAGGAAGTGAAATGTGGGGTGGCCTGGACGGAGTGGACACTGGGGGCTGAGCAGCAGCCAGAGGGCAGGGTGAGAGGGCGCCAAGGGGATGGGAGATGGGGCCGGCTGGGGCAGCTGTGTGGATGACGTCCCGGCCCATCTGCAGCTCTTTCACAGAGACAAAGCTCTTCCAGTCCAAGAGGGGGCCCCACAAATCACGGCTCTCATCTCTGCGGTTACAACTCAGATGCGGAGAAGAGACAGCAGGCTGGAGAACAAGATCCCTCCGAACAGTGTGGCGCCAACTCAAAATCTGGATCAAGAAGTAAGTGTGTGCGCACCTGTGCCCACGCCGTGTGGGCCATGAAGGTTCCACGCCGAATGGTGAGCTCCTGGGAGCAGTGACAGCCCACTCTCCTCTCCCTGTGAATCTCCTAAAGTCTGGCCGTGTCTTCATACAACTAGCTGGTTACTCTACCAAGGGCAGAATAAGCCATTGCCAGTGGGAGATGCATCGGTCCCCTTCCCCAACCAACGGTGGGCTCAGCACCCTGCCAGGCCCTCTGCTCATAGGCATGACATATCGGGATTCAGGCCTGCAGCCTCACTCGGCCTGTGGGGCAGGACTGGCTCCCTGGGTTTCAGAAAGGGATGCTGACAAGACCTGGAGCAGACAGCAGGCTGCAGACAGCAGCTGGGGCACAACTTCTGTGTTTTAGGCCTAGAGGTGAGGCTGGATTCCAAACTCTCCAAGGGCGGAGCACAAGGCTGGCTTGGGATGCAGAGCAATGACCAGTGGATATGGGCTTTCTTCTGCATGGGGAGCAGAGCCCAGGACCTCCAGATATGATCCGGAGCCCGTGGCCTCCAGATGAGGGCCCATCCAGACAGTGATTGTCACCGGAATCCCAGAAGTTAGAGGAGAGTTTCAGAAAGGGTCTGAACACTTCCACACAAATCTCCATTCACAAGGGTCCTCGGTGAGGATGGAATCACACTCCCTACATTCCACATTTGTACAGAAACACAAGCTGACATCAGGGCAAAAACCGGGAGAAGCACAGAGCAGCTCCTGAGCTGTGCTGAAGCTGGGGTCACTGGACTCTGCCTTGCTGATGCCCCGTTAGGAAGGCCATGGCTTCCTGTCACTCCCTGTGGGAGCTGACATGCCCAGGCCTCACTCCAGCTCCCTGGCTCTGGGGGGCCCAGCCTTTGGATGTGCGGAGACTCCGGCCAGCCAGGAGGGGCCTCAGGGGCAAGGGATGGTGCCCCTGAGCTCACCGGAGCTCGCCTCTTCCACCCTCACAGCAGGCATGGGCAGCGCAGGCAGAGCTGGCTCCAGAGAGGGGCTGACTTCACCTCCACCCCAGAGGGAGAATCCCTCTTACTTTAACTGTTCATTCGTTTGTTCCTTCATTCTTCCACCCACTGTGGTACTGGCGATGAACCCACCCTGAGCTACATCCCCAGCCCTTTATTTTTTTATCGGTAAGTTGCCCAGGAGGGACTCCAGGAACTTGTGATCTTCCTGCCTTAGCTCCCAGAGTGCTAGGATTATACACAGGTGCCAGCACGCCCAGCAAACCCTGTGCTCAGCTATCTCTGCATCCTCTCTCCTCTTTCTCATTAGTTCACCAACTCACAGTTAATGAGAACACTACTTGGCCTCAAAATTAGTAAACACCTATAATTTCCCACCACATTTGCTAAATACCCGATTCCAACCCCAATTCTGAACAAAGATCCTAGTGCTCACCCTGCAGGGAGGGAGAGCTCAGATTACAAGCCCTGGAAAGCAGGGACCCTGGGGGACAGGTGAAAGCCACTGACACCAAGCAGAGCAGGCACTGGAGGAGGTGCCATGATCCCACCGGCAAGTGGCTGTGGGGACACTGAGGGGAAGGGGCGGTCTGTGTCCACACCGAGCTGTGTGGCGGGCAGCCTGTGCAGACCCGGATGTCCAAGCAGGCAGGTGCGGTGAGGACTCTGCTTTTGCATTTCCCCTGGCTGGCTATGCCAGGGGTGTGCAGTGGATGGGGAAGCTGTCCATGCTCTCTCCTTGCTTGCCTCCAGAGACCCAGAAAGGCTGTGGCTCTGCCTGCTGAGGCCTCCTGGTCTCATGGCAAAGGCAGGGAAGCTAAGACAGTGCTGGCTCCAGAAAGCAAAGGATGGGTGAGGGCAGAAACCACTGTGGTGGGAGCCCTGGGCGGCTCTGGGAGGGGAGCAGGCTTGGGGGCATCCACTGCAGAGGGCCAAGGCTTCGAGGGGGCGGCAGAAAGGGAGAGCTGGAGGGAGGAGGATGCAGCCAGAAGGCTGGAGCACTGGACAGAGAAACCTCTCTGTACAGAAAGATGGGGCAGGAGGGGCCGAACCTCTGCAGTCACCACCCATGTGACCGAGAGGCGGGTGGAAGAGAAGGCAAGCATGCTGCCTGCAGGTGCAGCAGGAACTCTAGAGTTCTACCTGCCACCTGCTGTGCTTGCCCTGGCCCAGGAGAGGAGCCAGACTCACTCCACACCCAGGGCAGCATGAAAAAGACCAAGGCCAGCACAGAGCACGGCCAATGGGTGGAAGGACTGGGAACCTCATGGACTGCAGAGCAGAAGGCCTGGAGCACATTTGTAATGGTGGGCAGGGGCTGGGGACAGGAAGACAGCACAGCATAGCACCCCCGACACAGGGGAGACCCCAGATGTAGCCTGCAGCCAGGTGGGGGCGCCAGGGGAATGCACTCAGCTCCAGCTGGCTTTACACGAAGGGCAGGAGAACAGGATAGGGAAGTCCCACAGCCAGAATGCTGCAAACCACCGACTTGAGAGATGTTTAAATTCTCCCTGAGGTCAGTGAGTTCTCATGAAGCAAAAAGGTTGCTTTCTTCACAATCAAGCAAGAGATTCTCACCACAGCCTGAATTCGTGCTGGGGGATGGAGAGGACAGACCTCAAACGTTATGATTTTACATTTTGCCACTGAAATGCCCTTTATCAACCCCCTAGACACATGAGTCACCTTCTATATTAAGAAAAAAACACTGCGGTGCAAAACAGGATTTTTCTCTTGAAAGTACATTCATAGTTTTGATATCTAAATTTTGGAACTCTGCATAATTACTGAATTGTGTACTGCTCTCGAACTCAAAGTGAGCTCTTTGGGCTCTCATCAGTCATCTACTTTAGAAGAGCATGCCATTAACTGCCCCTGCCTGGCCAACCACTGATATCTGGTTCTCCACAATTCATGGTGTCAATATAGTTACGAGGGAAAGGTCATCACCAAACTCATACTTAAACATTCATACTCCTTTACATACACTTCAGGGGGTGCTCCAGCTCCATTCAAAATACTTGGAGTATAAATCTGGGTCAGAAAGTCAATACTTCAAAAAGTATACTACTAGTACTCTGGAAGGCTGAGGTTGGAGCACTGCAAGTTTGAGTCCAGCTTGAGAAACTCAATGACTTAAGAGGACTCTGTCTGAAAATACAAAATAAAAAAGGGCTGGGGATGTAGCTCAGAGAGAAAGCTCTGGGTTCAATTCTCAGTACGGCAAAACAAACAAATATAAATAAACAAATACAATGACTACAGTGTCCTGCATGATACATGATACTTCCTAAAACCAAGCAAGGAATTAAAACGTGGTGGTTGCTCTGAGTACCTCTCCAGAGGCCGGTGTGACAGGAATTATCACTGAACAGATGCAGGGTGCCGACTACAGCCAGCAGACGTGGGTATGAAAAGGCTGTCCACTGCACCAGGAGGTCATTGCCGCCGTCCAGGGTCCCTGTGTGAGATCCTCTGTGAAAAGTGCCTTTCGGAGTTTAGCCAAGCCCCCTCCAGAAGCGTCTTTAAGATGCTTCCCTCTCTTGAGAGCTACCCGGGCACCACATCTCTTGCAGGTGTGGCTGACTGTAAACTCAGAGTCCAACCTCAAAGAGTCACGGTCACTGCAGACCTCCTTCCTTCTTAATGAATGCTGACATTCATTAAGGTGGTAACATTTCAGTATATCTTACTACAATCCCACCACAGACTCTTGTTAATAAAAAGTTCTATGAAATATTTTCTGTCAATGAGTAAGACTAGGAAATAAACCTCTAATTCTACCCTACTTCATGTTTCAATGGTTTCGGGGACTGCCCGTCTTAAGTTCCACTTTCCCACATCAAATCAGTCACCACTAAGAACCTGCACCAAGCCTTGTGTTCCTGCTGGGTTCCAAGCAGACGACACCTTTCAAAGGGGGAGCCTGGCCTCTGTGAGGATGAGAGGCACCATGGGGAGCCGCTGCTGTGCCCTGCCCAGCCCTGCCAGAACTGGCTCACCAGTGCCAGTGTGGACTTAATGCTCCTCTTCATGGGTGTCCCAGATCCACTGCCTCCCTCTGCCTGATCCAGACCCCGTCACCATCCCCTAAGGTAATTCTTAAGAATAAAGAAAGTATCGAAATGTGAAGACCAAAAAGAGAGAAGAGAGCGAGAGAGAAAAACATTTTCAAACAATTTTTGCAAAAAGTCTAAGAAGATTATTTTGGATCATGAGTACAACACACTTTGTATGTGGTTCTCAACCCACTCCTCGAGCTCAGCCCCAAAGGCTGTGTTTTGGGTGCAGGCAGCGGTTTGTGTGACCTGCTCAACACACGAGGACCGTGTCAGCGGCACCAGGCCCTGTGGCTCCAAGAGAGGACAAAGCTGCCATTGCCCGCCTATCTTTGGTTTCCTCCGCGATTAGCTTGCAGGCTAGAGGGCGTCCTCCTGTCGTCCTGAGTGGATTAAGTGACACCACTGCACCCGTGGCATCCATCCACTACCAGAGACCAGGGTGTGCTTCCCTGATGTTTGCTCTCTTTCGCACTGGGGATAGCATCACATTTAGAACGTGCAATGTTTTCAGTTTTACAAAGTTCTAGGTATAATGGGTGCCCTGCAATAGGAGAAAGGCAATAACCCATGAACAGAATGGCCTAATAGGAAAAACATCGCCAAGATTTTCTCTTAAAATATTTAACTCACTATGAACCAGGAATTCGATCACATGGAGAGCAATGCCTAAGAACAAGTGTTTGTTAGTCTACCCATGCAGGCCCTGGCAAGGCCCTGGGGGAAGCACGCTCCGTGCTTCCACAACCTCACAGTGACATGTTCTTTCCTGCTAACATGATAGGGGTGACTTCACACACCGGCAAGCACGAGAAAGCACATTCAAACCCGATTATCTCAATTACAGAAAACAATAGGGCAAACACTGGAATAAATTTAATTAGTGTTTTTAAATTATCACCTGAATAAAGCCTTACTCTAAATTTTATACACAAACTTACTTCCTATGTATGCTGATGAAATAACATATGTGTAACTTCAAAATGTTAAATTACCAAGTTATGGGTAGCCTCCTTGTTTTCACAAATAGCCAAGTTGTAGGTGTTTATCATTTCAGAGAATATAGTATTCCTTTAGAGCACTACTCAATGCAGTAAATTTCCAGTACAAGAAAAACTGGACAACTCCTCAGGGTGCCATATAAGTGGGCTTGACCTAGCATAAATTTGCCACATAGAGGCTTTGAAAAAGAGTTGAAATATATTAGTACTCATGATTCACACCTAGAAATGGGGGAGACAGTAGATCCAGGTGTATCGTGAGCTGAGATGCACAACCAAGGCCTCTGCTGAGCTGCTGCTATGTGGTCAGCACCCAGGACAGCTCAGCAGACAGGCCTTCCTCTGCCCCATATGGTCAGCACCCATGTAGCTCAGCGGACAGCCCTTCCCCTGGCCTGCATGGTCAGCACTGCGACAGCTCAGCGGACAGGCCTTTCTCTGCCCCACATGGTCAGCACCCATGCAGCTCAGCGGATAGCCTTTACCCTGGCCTGCATGGTCAGCACTGGGACAGCTCAGCGGACAGGCCTTCCTCTGCCCCACATGGTCAGCACTGGGACAGCTCAGTGGACAGCCGTTCCCCTGGCCTGGATGGTCAGCACTGCAACAGCTCAGCGGACAGGCCTTCCTCTGCCCCACATGGTCAGCACCCATGCAGCTCAGTGGACAGCCCTTCCCCTGGCCTGCATGGTCAGTATCCAGAATGGCTCTGCCTGATTCACTCACTGCGTAAGGCCACACAGGAACTCTGCTTCTCTGATGTTTGCCGGCCTCTTTAAACCCACAAGCTGATGGTGATCCTCTAAGCACCTCTAGTGCACCTTCTTGAAGTGCGTCTTCTCTGAGAGCCATAAAGGGAAAGTAGCCATGCAAGCTCTAACAGGGCGCGTGGGGACAGGGCGGAGCTGCAGGAGGAAATGGAGACAGCAGCACTGAGGACGGGGTCAGGGTGCTCTGTGCCGGCTGCAGGCTCAGCACACTGTGGGGGACAGTCCTGCTGGGAGGTCTATGCCTCCAACGGAACACACCCCAGCTTCACAGTGACATCCCGCAGGTGCCTGCCAGCAGCTGCAGAGGTGGTTCACCCCTGGTTCCTTGAACCCTACACCTCTCTCCTCTTCCTTCACCTGCAGAATCACAGCTAGAACCAGGGCTCTGGTTCACAGAAGAGTCGATGTCCGGGCATTTGTCAGACTGTCACAATGCCATGTGGCACTGGGTGCCCTGTGCCACCACTACCGTTTACCATGGAATGGCTTCTTCTTGCTCCAGGGTAGATTCCAGATGCACCTCAAGTCTGCTCCAAAGTCCCCCTCTGAGAGGTCCCCTCCCACACCCGGACTGGCATCAAGCTGGCTGTCCCTGTCCACCACACCAAGGCCTCCTCTTTCTCATGTGTTTGCCTGCTGCTGCTGCTGCTGCTTACACTCCTGATTTCCCTCCTACTAGATGCGACCTCCTTCAGTTCCCGGGTCACATGTTCATTCTCTGCACCTGCCAAGCCCAGGGCAGCTCCTATGCATGGTTCACACTCCATAAATGATCCAGAGACAAACGCATGGCCCATGGAACCTCTTTCCCTGTCAGGAGTCCAGCCATGAGTACAATCAGGAGCAGCAGCATAAGGCAGCTTGTAAGCCACGCCAGCACTTAGCAAACCATCTGGCTCTCAGTGAGTGATCAATAGATGCTGCTCACTTGATTGTAATTTTTGAAAAATAGTTTCAACAAAACAAGAAATTCGAGCATCACTACTTAAAAAGACAGGGTGCACATAGGTGCGTGTGTGCACACATACACACACAAACCACACATTTATATGAAAACATGCTTAAAAGAATTAAAAGTGAAGTCACAGAGATGATACTTGCCAAACACAAGGTTGGTAAATAACTGGTAACCAGAATATGCAAAGAACTCTTCAAACTCAACAGTGAGAGAAAATCCAACTTAAAAATACGCCAAAGTTCTGAACCACGGGGAAGAACCCAGCTGGCAGGCAAGCCCAGGAGAAGATGCTCTACAGCTTGAGCCATCAACACAATCTGGAGACACGGGAAGCCACTGCACATCCGCAGGGCCATCAGAGCCAGATGCTCGTGACCCCACGTGGGTGCCGGTGAGGACGTGGGGCACCAGGGCTCTCTGAAGACACTGAAGGGCGCAGCCACCTTGGAGGGCGTCTGCAGCTTCCCGCAGGCCTGAACATGCTCTTAGCATAAGACCCAGCATCGCGTTCCTTGGCACTGAGAAAAGGGAACTCAAGACTTTGCTCCCCGCAGAAACGGGCACACAGATGTCTGCAGTAGCTTTATTCATAATGCCAAAGGCTGGGAAGCAAGCAAGATGTTGTCCAGTGGGTGAATGGATAAACCGTAGCATGTCCAGAGAATACCAGTTGTCTTGCACTGAGAAGAACTGTACTACCAAGCCCTAAAGAGCAGAGGAAACTTCAATGCCCACTACCAAGTGAAGAAGCTAGGCTGAAAAGGCTGTGGGCTGCATGAGTCCAGCTCAGTGACCCTCGAGCACAGGGAGGAGACAGGAAGAGACTGTGCTACTGTGGTGGTGGACGTGTGCCACTGCGCTTGTGCCCAGCCCCACAGAATGCACAACTCTGAATGCCAACAACAGACTTCAGTGGGTGACGATATTGTATCAGCATCGGCAGCAAATGTTGTAGCCCTGGTTTGTCCATGGTCACGAATGTACCTCACTAATGCAAGACACTACAGCAGAGAAGGCTACATATGGGCAGCGTGGGGAGTCTGGGAACGTAGCACTTTCTGCTCAACCTCTGTAGAACTACAACTACTCCTCAAAGTTACAGCGGCCAATTTTTAAAACAGTGCTAGTGTGTTCTTATCAACGAGATTCTTGGTGAGTAAATGTCCTGCACTGGAGAAGACCCTCCGGGGAGCCAGCATTGTGGGGAGCTGGGACAGGAACAGGGAGAACTGGCTGCCATTCCTACTAAAGTGCGGGACGTAGGGACAGTGACATGCCACGAGGTGACAGGGGAGGCAGCAACTCCCTTCTCACCTCGGGGAGGTGGCAGCCAGGGAGGGCGCAGTGACCATGAGGCCCTGGGCTTACGGAGAGAAAACAAGGGCAGAGTGGAACTGCACACCACGGGTGCAGTGGCCAAGGACACATCTGCTCGCTTCACGGCTGTTCTTGGTGCAAACCCAGATGGGGAATCTGGCAGACTTCCTGGTATCCATCTGGTGAACCTCTAGTGGGCATCATCTCCAGCCTCAGGCAGCAGGAGTCTGTCATTGTCCATAAGACTGCTTTGTGGGTGAAGAAGCAGAGCAGGCGGGAGCCAACACTGGGCACCCAGGCACATGGGTCCTATGACCCAGCATCTTATTTTCAAAACCGAGGCCCAGCCCACTGCAAGTTCCAGGCCCGAGGATGAGGGTGTCCCAGGGCCACGCACCGGAGAAGCAGAGGTCAGGAAACCACACGGGTGGACTCAGGCCCCCTGAATTCACACTGCCAGGCCTGTGCCTGTGTTTGGAAATGGAGTCCCACAAGGTAACTAGTTGGGGCAGCGCTGGGAAGAGGTCCCAACTCAACAAGCCCAGTGCATCCTCACTGGATGGGGTGGTGGGAGAAGGTTCTACCAGGTCACACGTGTGAAGGTGTAGACTGATATCAGGGTGAGGCAGCAACAAGCCGAAAACCCAAGGATCTCTTGGTGTCCGTGGGCCCTGAGGGAACTGGCCACTGCCTGTGGTCTTGGCCTGCTAGCCTGCACCACTATGAGAAGACAGGTAAGTGTGAGAAGCCCTAGAGCAGTGTCGGCAAACCTGTGGCATGTGTGCCGCAGCAGGCTGTTTGTTATCACTGAAAGCTCTAAAAGGTTCGTCATCCCTGCCCGAGAAGGTGCTCTGTCTGGCCATCCCAGCACCACTGCATCAGGCTGATCAGGAGGAAGGACTCCTTGTCCTTCCCTAGATCCACAGCACACTGCAAGGACAGAGGCAGTGTCATCCCGGCCCCGTGAAGGCAGAGGCCGTCAAGCTGGAGCAGTGCCCCTAGTCCGCTCAGTGGCTGCAAGGCCACAGGGCTACTTCCCTCGCGGCGGGCAGACATCGTGCCCCACACTCTGCCCACCTACACAGCTGCATCGCCCTTGCTCTGCTCCAGAGCCTGAGACCCCAGAGCCCGAGGTCCAACTCACATGCAGGATGAAGCAGGGTACACAGCTCCTGTCCCCCATCTTCCCCACTCCCAGCTGCTGTGTGGTCACCTGCTCACACAGAGAGGCTGGCTGTGCAGGGAAAGGGAGTGGGTGGGGGAAGATGGCCCAGTCCAGGGTCCACAGGACAAACTGATGCTTTCATCCACTTCTCCCCAAGGGCCAGCCTAGATTCCATTCCCACCAAGTCCCCCATGGGCCAAACACACTCACCGATGGGGCTGTCTCTGAGAAATGCATGTCAGGTGATCCTGCCATCGCACGCACACAGGACTCAGACGCTACTGCTGCACAGCACCATCATCATGCTGAGCATGGAAAGTCTGTGCACAGCAGCATCACCATGGACACGAGTGACACCTCCGCTGACATCATCGTGCCCATGACACCACTCGGTGGCAGGAATTTTCGTTCTATCTTGTGGGATGCTGTCACATATGCGGTCCATAAGTGGCTCCCAGCTCTCCAGCTATGAAGCCTCGGGGTGGTCTAGCTGACTCCAGGAAGAGGAGGGTGAGCGGCCGGGAGCCAGGTGGCCCCAGCAGAGGGTGGGTCTCTGAACCTCAGGACAGGCTCAGCCCCCCCCCCCCCGCCATGGAAAAGAGCCCCTTTGCTCCTATGACCTGGGTAAAAGGTCTGTAGTCAACTATAGTGCGAACTGAGCAGCCGGGCAGATGTGGCACAGTATGCCTGTCTGTCACTGTGAGCCATGTGGTTCAGCTGGTCCAAAGGTTGGACACAAACACCCTCCAGGATGCCCTCCCTGGACTCAGCCAGGGCCCCACAAAAGACACCCACGTCCACGGAGGGAAGCAGCTGTTTCAGCAAGCCCAAGGCTCGTGCCAGAGTCCCCACTCAGGGAAATGTCCACCAGAGACCAAGTCCACAGTGCACAGGGCCCCCCCCGCCAGGTCAGCCTCTCCTTGGGGCAGGGAGCCCCAGAGTGGAGTCTTGGGGCACAGTGTCTCCTGGAGGGCATGGAACACAGGTGCCTTGTGTGGGTCGGTTCTGCATGCTGAGCTCACCAGAGTGAGTCTACATTCCCATGAGTTTCATGCCCACAGCTACACTGTAACACAGATCCAAAATACAGATGGCTTGGCAAGTTCCACAGGCAGTCCCAGATCCTCTACGCCTGTTAGGAAGGCTGTGGAGTGACCATTTCTTAATCATGTCAGCCACAGAGCTATGCAGTTCCAGGCGCTCCTGTAAAGCAAACGATTTGGCTGTTTGTATCATATGCACCTTTAAAAAAATGAGTCTTTAGAGTAAATTAGAAAAAGAAAAATAAATTGCCACGTTCTGAAGGCAGGAGAGAAAGCAGACCTTGGTCTTCTCCTCCATAAATAACAGCTTCCACCATGATCCTGATGGTTTGCAGTCAGAGGAGCTCAGACAATGAAATTCAAACCTGGACACATCTCAAGGAGCCCCTGAGTTGAATTCAGCTCCTCTGGACAGCACCCATCCTCAGTGGCAGGGAGACCCCTGGGAGCCCTTCCCTGGCATGGAGCCCCCCTGGCCCTTCTCAGCCAGCACGGCCCCACTCAAGGGCTCACTGCATCCACCCCTTTCGCTCCAGCATCAGAAGTTCCCTGCTCTGGAGAGAACCTGCCCGGGCAAATTCACACCACACCTCTCCAGCGGGCACCGACACTCCAGAGGCCAGTGTGCACTGCGTCCTCCCTCCCAGGACTTGCCGGCTGAGATTAAACAAACGCCGGTGCCCAACAATATCAAGAGGACACCCAAGCAGTATCAAAGTCCACTCAAACTTGCGGCATTTCCACAAGAGAATCACACACAGCGACAGATGGACAGTTACAAACGATACCGGTGAAAGTTAACGACTAAGAAGCTCTGTGCTTTCCCCCAACAGCCCTGGTAAAGATGGAGGGAGGAGGAAAAGGCAGACAGGACCTGTGCCTGCCCTGCATGGTCTGGGACAGCAGAGACTCCTGTAACTGCAGTGTGCCCAGCACCTTCCACGTGTACAGCGATGGGCCTGGTGCTGCAACTCAGCCTCAGCTTGGCTGGGATGGCAGGAGGCAGGCTTGGGAACATGTGGTTCCTGATTCGCGTGGCTTCAAGCAGCCACCTCTGCCAGGCAGCAGTGACCGGCCAACGGCTGGTGCACTGACAAGGATCACACACAAACCATCGATCCAGATCCTGCAGCTTCCGTAAAATCGGGCACATGTGCCCCAGCTTGGGTCTTGGGGTGTGCCAGAAAAGCACGTCGCTCTTGGTAGAAGTCCTTCTTTGGCCAAATGACTGGGTGATTAAACATCCTCCTTTCTCTGAGATACACGCACACACATATATCAAACCTGCACGTATATTTAGTCCGCATGCATGCACATGCGTGCACACACACAGATACACATGATAGAGAAGTGTGTTAGTTACTTTTCTCTTTTCTGAAACAAAATACCAGACACCCAAAGTTAAAGGGAAAGGGGTTTATTTGGCTTACAGTTTGTAGCGGTTTCAGTCCACAATGAGCCAGCTCCAAGGCAGGGATGGCAAACAGGCATCACAGAGCAGAAGCAACATGGCACACGAGGCAGCAAGGGTAACAAGAGGGTTACCTGCCCCTTTTATCTTATTCAGACTACTTAGGGCAGGAAGCACTCACACCCTTAATCCTAGTGCCCTTGAGCCTAGCACTGCATCATGAATCAATTCCAGCTTCACACGCTCCACATCAAGCCTAAGACCACATGAGGGTTTGCGGGGACATCCAGACCCAAACCACAACAGGACTACATCTAAACTATGCACGTCCATGAACCTGCATGGCACAGGGAGTGGGCAGCTGTGGCTGGTGAAAGGTCCATGACACAGAAGGATGTCACACCACCCTGGCCCACAGCGGCTGGAGCATGTGCTTCCCGAGTGGAACCTAGAGCCACCGGCCGGAGCAGCACCCATGTCTCCCTGGAGTGTAGTGATCAGGGGCAGTGGACAGGCTCCTTGCTGCGAGGGGAAGGAGTCCCCACACAGCCACCCTTGAAGGTCAAGAGGAAGGGAACCGGGGAGTCACTGTGGGATTCCCCAGGCAGTGTCCAAGGGGTGGGTGCTCGACTGCCCAAGAGAAATGGTGGCTGTGGATCTAACTCTGGAAGAGCGCGGCGTCCGCACTCACAGGAGTGATGCTGGACAGCAGCATCAGGTTCCCTCCTCTAGCCTTCTGCTCTGCAGAGGCTGGGTCTGCTGGAAGTCACTGCAGCACACAGCCAGTCTCTGGTGTCCCCAAACAGGAGCCCCAGCCCAGCCCCACGTCCACGCTCTGGTTCCACTCAGCACGTGTGGATGCTGATTCTCATCTGCCCCAGGCTGTTTGCTGAGATGTTCAGCTGGACTTCAAGACATCTATCCCAACATCTGCCGCTCCGCTCCTGCTCCAGGGCCAGGATGCAGTCCCAGCGGTTTCCGGCGGGCGCTGGGGCACTGGTCGTGGCAGCTCATCTCAGAACCTGCAGAGTGGTGCCCCTGCATGGAAAAGCCAACGTGGCCCTTCATCCAAGGGAAACCCACTGACGCTCCCCAGTACGAGCTGAGGGGAGAAGTGTTTTACAAGATGACTTTGCCTTGCTGTCTTCTCCGTAAGTGGAAAACCCTTTTTAGAAACATCTCTGTGGAGAGCATGGCTTGGTTCAGAGTCTCTCAAGCACTAAGGTCCCACGATGCTCCCCAGAAACTCATAAACGAAAATGCTAAAAACTCTTGTCCCAGCTCACCTTGCTTATGTTACATGATTCTACAAATGTCCTGGCTGACCTCACGGCTGGAAGGCAGTGTGCGTGTGAGGTCCCCGCCTCCTCCCCAGGTCCTCCCGGCCAGCCACAGTGCCGCGATCCGCGATCCACGCCCTTCACCCGGCTGCGGGCCTGTAGAGAGGACAGCTCGGCCTGGGGCCCTGGGGCCCAACCGTGCCTCCAGAACACGTCTCTCCTGCATCATTCTTCCAGCAACTAAAACTGCTGTCACCATGTCAGCTGCAACAAATGTGTGTGTCCACAGCACCAGGCAGGCCATCCGTCACCCACCAGCGGGCATTTTTCATGTTCGTTTTTGTTACCCGAACTTTATATCCATTGGGCACATCCTTGGGGGTCATTTGAGGTCTGGGCCAGGCAAAGGTGTTGAGCGCAGAGGCAGAGCCCAGGCTATCTGAGCCCTGGCACCAGGGCTTCACCTCCCGCTCACTTCCTTCAGCAAAACCCACATCCTGGGAGCATTGTCATTAAAGAAGCGGGGGGGGCACCCCGGGAAGACGGTCGCGGCCAGGCCCAGCACCCAGGGCTCTGTAGCCCACCCAGCCCAGTTGCCACCCTGCCACCTTCCCTCTTTTCCTATCCTGCACAGCCATCCGGCCTCCAGAGGGGGAAAAGCAGCCCCAGACCCAGACAGAAACCCTGCAGGCCAGTGACACAGCCCAAGACACAACCAAACCCTGTCAGATGGCCGAATCCCAAACGCCAACCCACCGGACACAGATGGGAACCCCTCTTCATTGCTGGGGGGAACAACAGAGGAAGAGCTGCCTTGGAAGGCAGTCGGGCAGGTCCTGCAGATCCTGAGAAGCCAAGGTCATCTCAGGGCACGAAGTGCACTCCTTTATTTACCAAGTGAGTTGGAAATTTGAGTCCATACAAAACCCACTGGCAGATGGGTACAGCAGCTTTGTCACCAGTACCTGGGCTGCAAAGCAACCAAGTTGCCCTCAGTAGGCGGAGGGTAAACTGCAGCTCAGCCAGACAGCAGAACAATACTCAGACTAAAAATGCCGGCTCGCGCTATGGAGCCATAAAAAGACACATGCAAACTTCACATGTCTCCGGAGGTGCAAGGAGCAAGGGTGGGGAGGCTGCCACCATGGCTCCACAGGCAGAGCTCTGGGCAGGACGCGGTCAGCGGTCACGGGAGCTGGAGCAGGTGAGTGGGTGGAGCCCTGAAGATCTGCGCACCGGGAAACTACTCTGTGCGGCCCCGGTGTCCATGCACATGGGAGGGGCCCCGTGTAAGTGTGCAAGCCAGACTGCTGGTGACGATGTGTCAGGTGGTCAGGGTCAGCAGTAGACAGGCCCTCTGAGGGACACAGATGGCAGCAAGTTGCAGGGCATGGGGGACCTCTCTGGGTCGTCTGCTTGATTTTTCTATTTATAAAAGTTGCTCTGCCAAACGTCTTTGAAAAAGCAAAAACGTTGTCACTCGGCCATGAGGCTCGATTTCCTCATCTGCAAAATGGGTAGGAAATTCTCTGGCGGGCCACATAGCGATGCGCTGTCACCACGACATGACGATTCCCAACACAGCCTCCTCCCTGCAGCTGCTCCCCGCTGGGCTCCTCTCAACACCCCATCCGCTCCAAGCCCACTCGGCCCCAGGACCAGAAGGTCTCCTGCAGCAGGCACCCTGGCTCAGGCCCCCAGGAACAGATAGGTTGGAAGCCCCAGTGGAAGGGATGGCAGGTCTCCTGCAAGGTGACACTGTAGAGGGCACAGCTGCGGGCCTGCTCAGCTGTCCACTGGGGACAGAGGATGACAGATGGCTGGACAGTCTCTGCCAAGAGCAGTGGAAGGCTCAGAGGCGAGACATCCATCTCCCACAAACCCCACTGCAAGCAGGGCCTGCAGCAGGCCCAGGCAGGATGCAGAGGCCTGGGGACCCCCACCTGCAACCGTGAGTCAGGGCCCAGGAGGACAAGGGTGGGCTGTAGCTGCAGGGGGTGCCCCATGATGCACCCATCAGGGTTCCCCAAGGCTGCCCTGCTGGCCCCATTCTGCCCCAGAGCAGTGAGTGAACATCCATACTTGAGCACAGTGAGGGGGAAGGATTTGCCCTTCTCCACCTGACCTGTGCTGCCAGGGAGCAGACCCAGGCTGAGGGACAGCTCCTTATGCTGTGCAAAGCTAGACCTGAGGTGGACCCAAGGCATTGGCCCCATGCCCTCCAAGCCTCGGAGTCCAGCCTTGTAGTAACAAATACCTCAGAAAGATTTCCTGGAGCTCTGGGGACCCACACTATTCAGAACTGGGGACCCTAACAATCAGGAGGAGAGCCAGCACCGGGCACACTGCAGTGAGGGCCAGGAAGGGGTGCACAGGGCTGTGAGGGCACTGAGTAGAGCCCCAGTGAGAGCAAAGTGCCCCAAGGATGCCCCATGGCAGGGAGCATCTGTGTCTCCTGATTAATAACGAGCAGCACCACAGCCTGTGGGCTTAGGGATGCAACCCCGCCCATGAAGGCAGAGCAAAGTGCTCTGTGATGAAACAGGGAAGTGCCAGCCCCAGTGAACATGCACTTCACACGCACATGTGCACAGGAAAGCGGTTCCACACCCACCGTCCCCTATACAGGAATGTGTGCCTACTTTCCTGATGTCAGGCATATGAAAAATGCTACTTTTATGACCAGTATTACCCTGAAATAATCAGGAATGAAATAATGGTCCAGTAACCAAATTCCTGGCAGAGCTGCCGCTCGGGGTGAGCAGCTGCCCAGGTCTGAGCCGGAGTCCATGGAGCCCCTGCCCATGAGACCGGTCCTTGCCCGCCCCTGGATTGAGGCTTCTTCGACCAGGTGCACTCGGCATTGGGGGACCCGTGAACACTGGGGGGACACACAGGTGAGGTGTGGGCTTCATCTTAAGACCTCAGCCTCACACTCTGCCACCCATGAGCTCCCATCCAGCCGTTCCTGTCCCTGCCACAGACCCTCAGCTTGGCGCTGGCCAGGTGGGGATGGCGTCGAGCTCCTATGGGGATGCACAAAACAGGACAGACCAGAGAGAAAGCACTGTCCAAACCTCGGAGCTGGCCCCAGAGCCCCATCCCTGCAGGTCAAGAGCTCACTGTCAGCCTGCAGGGACTGAATTCAGTCTCATTCACCAGCGCACAGACTTGCTGAATAATGAGAAAGCTGGGAAGTCAAATGGCCTGTAAGGAAAGCGGTATTGTTTCAGAAAACAAAGCGTGCATGTGGCTTAGAAGTTACCAGTGCTGGTTTACTGACACGAAAGGAGAGGAGTAAGCCCTTCAGCAAACACACAGGCCCATGGACAAAGGGCGTTTGAGCTGGGGAAGGGCTGTGACCTGTCTGCTCAACAGCAGTGCACATCTTGCCAGTGAGTGTGGTCACCATACGTCACTTATTTTCTGGTTGTCCACCTTCATTTTAATTACAAACAAACTGAAGTGATTTGGTTTACAAAGAAAAGCAGTGCTCACACCCACAGACACTTAGCACTGAGTAAATCTGCAATTCAGGGCGAGCACTGACTTCGTGCAGAGCCACCTGCTCCTCAGGCAGGCGTCTTGCTCGCGCCATGACCTGAGAGCTTCTCATCCGTGCAGTTCCTCCAAATAGCATCTTCTGCCTGGGCCACAGACCCTGCAGAAGGCTGGCATCTGCCCGTGTCCAGGAATCACACAGTCACATGTGTGAGTGCTCCCTGAGATCTGGCCTCTGTGACAGATGATCTGGTAGGAAAATACTTGTTGCTGGATGTCCAAGAGACCCACATGGCTAGAAAAAGTCCTGCTGCCCTGCCCTGACATAGTTGTGAGCAGATCCAAAGCCACAGAGCACTCCATTTTAACACCGAGCCTCTGTTGGGCCATACATCCGAGCTCTGGGGACAAAATTATGAATGGGGCTGTCAAACTCCACTGGGACGGGGGAGGCCAATGACAGCTCCTGTCTGGGCGTGCTTGGTCCTCCCTAGCGTAACCTCTGCAGGAGACAGCAGGAACTTGTGAGCAAGGAGTTACCAGATGCCTAGTGCACAACATTCAGCCTCGTGGGGAAGGGGCTGGACCCTCCCATTCTGTTTAGCGAGGCACCTGTTTCTGCACAAGGAAGAGCAAGCGAACCCAACGCAAAGTATCAGCAGAGCACAAGCAAGGGAAGGAGGATTAGAGTGCCCTCACCCTCACCTACTACCACGTCCCTGTGGCCGAGCCATCTGGGGTGTGCGCTGGCGCCCAGTGCCTCAGGTAGCCCCAGCCAACTGTGCCCTCCACAGCCTCAGAGCCTCCCCAGAGCCGAGCACCAAGCACCAGATCCTCCGCTCTGCTTCAGAAGTGCCTTTCTGCCGCCCATGAAGACAAATGCAGGCAATGCCTCACAGCAGGCTCCTCAGCCCAGCATCTCCTCTTCTCCTTTCCTCTGCCTCCTGCAGCTGCGAGGGGCACCAGCTCCCCCTGCACCAGGCATCACAAAGGAAGCCCATCTGCATCTCCTCCGTCTCCTGCACATAAAAGCATGGGCTTTAATAACTGCAGGTCCCTGATCTACTCATTCCCCAAGGAATCCTGAACCAGCAGCCCAGCTGCTGTGTTGCTGTACTAAAGCAAGAGCCAGCCAGGAGAGTTCTGGCAATACAGATCGCTCTTGTATTCAGTGATTATCAGGAGAACGGTTAATTGGACACTGAACTTGTCTTCACAGAATGACAGTGCTGTAGTTCCGGACTGCTATGCAGCACTGTGCCCCTAAATCCTCCATGGCAATTAAAATGCTCCTTGATTGCAGTAATACTCATCCCCTGGGCCACCGCCACTGTCCCTGGCAGAGGAGTGCTGGACTTGAAAAGCAGTGCAGCCTAGGGTTGTGAGTCGGGGCAATGAAAAACCATGCTGCAAAGTACTGAGAGGCAAGCAGCCCCCTGGGCTGACCAGCCCAGCGCTAACCAGCTCCTCAGCATCTACCTGATGCCACAGCTCCGTGCAAGTGCACGTCCAGGGGGCGAAAAGTAAGAAATGACTGGTTCTTGACTTACCGAGGCTCGGTGGCAGCTGCACTGCTGGCAGCATCCAAATGCAAGGAGCAGAGGATTCTCAGCAGGCAGACAGGGGCTGCGTGCTTGGGCTGGAGGGAGGCCAGGAGGACCCAGCGTGTGTCCCTGCTCCGGTCAGTCCTGAGTCCAGCCAGGCTACCACACAGCTCTGCAAAACAAGCACACTGCAGCAGGGTGGCGGGCAGAGGACCGAGATGCATGTCCCATATATTCAAGCATAATAGAAAACACGGATCTGGAGTGGACTGCATGTGGATGTGGGGGCTGCCTGGCACGGAGCGGAAGAGGCAGGCGCGTGGCTGCTAACGGAATTAGCCATGGAGACGGACGCCTTGATTAGTGCGCGGTGCCGTCCCCCGGGACATCGATTCAAGAGAGCAGGTGCTCGGTCTGCTGCCTCCTCAGATGGACGTCTCTAATCTCATTTCACCAATGATCCCATTTAGACAGAGCCACGGATTGTGATGATATCACTCACTTGGGGAGCCATACATGGGCAACTTCCTAGGGCGCGTCACCACACTGACGACACAGGGCTTCTCAAGAGTGAGTGGGCAGGGTGCTGGGAGAGGCTGTGCACCCGCAGCGCCTGTTGGCTGGCTGCTCCCTGCCTTCGAGACCATCCTCAGGGAAGTTGCAGGGGACCAGAGAGCCCTCCACTCAGCTGAGCTGCAGGCGAGCGGGAGGAGAGTACAGCTTGAGGGCTGGAGCATGCTAGCCTCTGCACAGCCCTCTGCTTGCTGCCTGGATGCTGCCAGGCTGGAAACACAGGGAAAGTGCTCTGTGCACAGCGAGGGGCTGGGTCTTTTGTGACCGCTGGCATCTGAGGCTCCACCAACAGCCACCACCACGTGTCTTACTCCACAGAGCCACAGCTGGAGGGACAGAGGCAAAAGGGAAGATGAAGTGTCACCCAGGTCAGGGTGGCCACAAGTCCTCACTTGCGACAGAGAAGCTTCCCTTAGGTGCAGATGCAGTCAGTCAAGGAGCTGAGATTTATGCACACACTATTCTCTTCAAGTCTGAAGTCTTTTCTGCCTTCAAAGAAAGCTGGTGGTGAAATCCAAAAGCAAGAGAAAGGAAGGTCAGGGAAGCTGCCCGTGAGTGTGGGGGCAGGGCCAGTGCTCAGGCAGGTCCTTCTCACACAGGGTCTCCCCAGCTCTGCCCTCGGCCACACCAGTGACTCACTGGTGCACGTGGAAAAGGCACTGTGTCCACTCCACAGGATGCCTCACTGTGAATAGCAGCATGAGACTTTCAGACTAAACTAGGCTAGCACGGAGCTGGAGACTATCTTGTGGGCCAGTGGTGAGCTCTGTGAAGGCAGTGGCTTCGACTCCACACTGGTCTTGCTGTTGGAGAAGTATCCCTGAGCCAAACTCACACACACTCACACGCGCCTACATTTATTATTCAAGGTTAAAATGCCAAATACACCAAAGCTGTAAATCTCCATTCCTCATATCTGCTTCACCAATGCATCGGTTACTCCCAAGGTCCCTGCACTTGGTCTCAGAGACAGCGGGACAGCTGCCTGCTGCCTGGGTGAGCTCAGACCTGGGCTGCGCCCTCAGCGGAGGCCTCACCACTATCACCGGGTGGGCTGAGCACATCCGCTAATTCTTCCATCCGGGTCCCCAGAATGGATCTTGTCTGAAGTATGACCTTTACAGATGCAATTAATAAAGGATCTTGATGAGCTTTTCTCTGATTTAGGAAGACAGCATCCTTACAAGAGGGGACTGAGATGCACAAACTGTAGAGAAATGGCTGCACTGAGGTGGAATAGGATTTGAGTGATGTGTTCCCGTCGCAGGAGCCAAGGCTCCCCTTGCCAGCAGGCACAGGGCAAAGGCTGGCAGGGGTGCTCTTAGGGCCTCCAGGTGGTGCAGGCCCTGCCACTTCTGCACCTTCAGACTCCTGGCCTCCAGGAAGGAGAGGGGATTAACATCTGCTGCCTGTAGCCACTCCATCCATGGTGCTGTGCTGGAGTTCCCCCGGGAAACTAATGAAGTTGTGTAGGCCCTGGTTGTGACCAGCTGCTGGTTCTATGGCCCTGGATATGCCCAAGAGCTGGTTCCAAGGTCATGAATGTGTCCATGCCCTGGCTCTGTCCTGGACCTGTCTGAGCACTGATCCTGGGCCCAGGTCAGACTCCAGAACATTGTACAACAGACATCACAGGAAATTCTTAGAGCCAGACTCAGTTCCCAGGTACCACCACCCCAGCAAGAACTCAAGCAGCCAGTCATGTGTGTCCAGACTCCTCCCCACCCCATTCTGCATCCTCAAAGTCTCCAGCTGCTAACATAGCTGACTCCTTTGAAGTGCCACCCAGAACAGTAATGGGCACCATGACCACGCTCCATTCACTAGCCTGTGTCACCTCCTTCTGGCATCTGCTCCATCACCCTGGAAACAGAGTCCACTCACAACATGGCCTCTCGCAGGAAGAGGGCCGGGACAAGGGTGCAGCCTGCAGCGCCCCCACAATGGTGTTTATCCACGGTGGGGACCAGCTAGAAGAAGCTAGACCCAGGCCAGCAGCTGCACCTGCCCTCCTGAGCTCCCAGCAAGGAGAGAGACCAAGCTAGCAAACTGCAAGGACAGCTTGCACTCAGGTTGGCCCGAGCCAGGGGCTTTGCTCATCAATCCCCATAACCAACGAGGTGGTGTTCTTGGAGGCAAACTGAGGCACTGCTGAGCAAAGAGTCTAGACCACTGGACTCAGGATGTGGCTCCATAGCCCACAGCCCTAACTCAAAGCTGTGCCTCACTGAGAAAACCAAAGAGTGACTGGCAGCACACAGGGGAGCAAATGCCCAGTGATAAGCGACACTGGCCGCCCAGAGGATGGGCAGGAATGAAGGGCAACTGGGACCATGACAGCAGGCTGGACCATTGTCTGAGGTGGCCAGGGGACCACTGGGCTCGGGGTCTTCAGGATGCAGGCAGCCTGAGGTCTGAGTACATGTGGGCACCGGAAGGGGCCCTAGGGACCTTGTGCCATCCCCAGAATGCAAGCTCTGCAGTGTCACTTGAGCAGATGCTGCTGGGGCACTGCCACCACCCACAGCCCCATGGAGCCAAGCAAAATTTGCTGAGAGTTGCAAGTGAGCATCCTGAGCTCTGCTAAGGTCTTCTGCAGTGGTCCAGGGGCTGCCACCACAGGGGAAACTGAGGTTCAGATGTGGTAGGTGACTTGCATAGTGACACGGTATGTTCCTGATTTCTAACCCCGTGGTCAGAGGTGCTGCCCTTGTGTGTCACATCTAGGACAGGCTGAGCTCCTCTCAGGAGTGAGTCGGACAGATAATTAGAGCCATGCCAGTGACAGGTTACACAGCCCACGTGCTTGATGACTGCAAACTCGAGGCTGACCAGGTCTGAGCAGCAGTGCCTCCTCCCCAGCCAACCTCCTCCACCGGGCCCTGCCACAGTGTCACTGAGGCTGGCTGAAAACCCTCACACGAGAGGATGCAAAGGCCATCTACAGAACTGTACCCGCAGTGTCACGCCGTGCAGAGTGGATCAGACTGTGCACTGAATGCACCTCGGTCAGCCTGGGCTTTAGGACCCCATGTCCAGGGGCATTTCGGACCTCAGCTGCCTGCCTCCAGGAACTCAGCTTGTCCTCACGGCCCAAAGAACCCACTGCCTGCTCGCAAAGCCACTTCCCAGTCCCCACAGCCGGGCCTCCAGACAAAGGCAAAGATAAGGGCCTGCTAGCGAGCAGGCTTGACGCCCACAGAGGCTGCCACCCAGAAGGGGCTGGTCCTGCCAGCTCTGTGCCTTCACACTCTGGGCCTCCAGGAACATGATGCCTCCCCACACGTGGGGACTGAGCGGGGCCATGGGACCCCTATCCCTAGCAGGACTGCTGAGCTCCCTGAGGCCAACAGCAACAGAAAGCTTTTACAACCATGGGTTCACACCTTCCACAGAGAGAAGAGCAAGGAGTGAGGAGCTGGTCCACAGAACAGCCAGTGCAGCAACCTCCTCAGCTCTGCATCCTGAGATGTCTCGGCCTTAACAAGTGCTTTGTTTTGCTACATTAAATTAAAGATTACTTTCCTGGAAATGCATCCTAAGCGCTACTGTGGTATCAGTGAGTGCAGTCACAATCCTCAGAGATGAAAGGCCATGAGGTGTTGGCAACAGTCCTCACTCAGAGGAGTTACCCAGAGGCCTTCTGGTGCCTGGTCCTGCTACACTCCCAGCAAGAAGAGCTGGGGTTTAGAGCTCAGATTTCTGATCTTTCAGAGGTCAGCATAAGAAATCAAGACAGTGCAACCAGAAATTGCAGAGATAAGAAACAAACTTCAGAATACTCAGGGCAATGACATTTACAGCTATAAAAGGGGAAAAAAATTAGGCGACTGAAGATTTATGCCCTTGTTTACACATAGTAAAAAGAATAATTTTGTAAAACTGAAACCACAAGCAGCATTTGAATATGTGGAGTAATATGAACAGTATGTAATTGAAATTCACCTGTGAGTATGAGTGAATTTTAATTTATTCATGTTTCCTAATCACCTATGTTAATACAAATGGCTGGCATCAGTTTATCACAACCTCATGCATATATAATGCAAACTCAGTGTCCTGGTATCAGACCTTCTCTTGCATCAAGTACTTCCACAGGTTGTACAGATCAAAGGTTGCAGTGGCAAGTCCACAACTCAGGCATTTACTTGCAGTGAAACATGTATCTTAGGGGATCCACTGTTTTCTGAATTACCAAATACTGTCTCTCCCTCTACTTTTATGACTCACTGGAAATGAAGGCAGAGGACTTAGGGGGAGATTAGCATGTGTGGAGATCCTACCAGGTGCCTGTAAAATTTCAATCGGACTGAGGCACTGTAGCCACTTGGATGCAGGTGGCTGGGGTATTCCCATTCCACAACTGAAAACAGCTTGGCAGGGTCAAAACTCCAACCCAGCTTGATCAGCCCTGAAGTGAGTGCTGGCTCCAGCACAATATGAACAGAATTCCAGGGACAGGTAAGTCAGCCTCCTGTGCTCAGAACATCAGGAACTGGCCTTGGGGAAAACAGTTACACAGCCAGCCAGAGAACAAAGAATGACCCTTGGAATGCAGATTCAAAACATGCAAATGTCTTGAAATCAAGACCCAAAATAAAGGCACTAGGGAGAAGAGGAGAGAACAGGGGGGAGAGCTGAAGTGAACCAGAACAGAGAGACATGGGCATTAACCCCTGTGCCACAGGTGGAGCTGTGGAGGCACTAGAAGTATGGACCCAGAGAGCTCAGAGAGGCACAGGCACTTAGGAGGAGCGGGCTATAACCCCAGAATGCTATGGCAAAGGTTACGGCCACCCATACAATTATTCCACAGGATACACTTGACCAGGAGCATGTCAAAGGTTATAATCAGAACAATAGGGACAGGTTCTCCTAAAGTGAAAGTATAATTTTCAAATGCCCTGCCAGTTCAGAGCTGCTTTAGGGCGTTATATGACAGAGACCTGGCCCTGAAATAGCCCCACCTGCTACAGATGGGGCCGCCGTGCTCCACACCTCTGCTCTCCATGCCAGGCCATTTCTGCATCTCCACACCACCCAGGGCCTCACAGACAATCATCACTTTGGGTTTTTTGGTACCGGGGATTAAACTCAGGACCTTGCGCTTCCAAAGCAGGTGGCAAAACCACTGAGCTAAATCCCCAGCCCTAGATAATCATGGTCTGCCTCTCTACCAACCCTTTTTGGCAGACAAATGAGCGTGACTGTCTCTTACATGTGCCGATGAACAGGTGGGGGATCCAGAGATTCATTATCTCATCCAAATCCATGATGGGAGAGTGGGGACTCAAGCCTGGGTCTGCCAGACTCTGGGGCCTTCTCAGGATGAGCTTCCCCAGCAGAAAGAGCTGTTGCTCATTTTCAGCATGGGGCTGCACAAGCACAGAGCTGAGGACCTCCTGGCAGGGACCGTGGCTTTGGGGTTCACTTCATGGAGCTGCAGGAGGATCCCAGCCCGATGAGAAGCCTCAGAGAGCATTTCCTGTGCTGTGTCAATGTCTGTGCTGGGAAGAGAAAGCCTTTTCTCTTGGTGTTTGATGACGACTATTTGTCAGAGGACTATTAATAAATAACCTATGGGTGAATCTCTTGTAAGCAGTAAACTCAAAATTTAAATGCAAACATGAAGCCAGATCCTGTCTGACCACCCAGATGGGTGGCAGTCTGCATCACCCATCACACTGACAACTTGACCTGAGGAGAGACTGCAGGGTTGGGTGGTCACAAGTCACTGTCCTTGCAGTGAAAAGCAGAAACCAAGATGCCAGCTTAGCAGCTGCAGATAAAGTTATTGATGAACACCTCTGTCATCTTCCTTAAAATGCATTTTGAGAGCTCAGGGCACACACCCCAAGCACCCGTTGCTGAACTGTCCCTTCCATGGCTTTGAATCTCGGCGAAAGGCTTTTGGGAAGGGGATCTTTGTGCTTATCTGAAATGTACGTCATCACATGTGCAATTCTTTCTCTGAGCACGTGACCTCCACATTTGTTGCTATAGGAGCAAACTATATTTAATTTTGTATGTGCAATTACTGTTTAGCGTAGAGAAGACTATTTTTGTGTTCCATTGGCTAAGAAAGCTGTTATTATTTTGTTCTAGAGCTTTTTATAAAACAAATAAAAAGCACTAATAAAAACATTTGATAATGAAAGATCTTTCTAGGTAAGTTATACTTTTTCCTTAAAATTTGGCTGTATATGAGTAACTACTCTTAACACCTAAGAGTCTTTAAATCTTTTTTTTTAATATTTATTTTTATTTATTTATTTGGTACTGAGGATCAAACTCAGGTCCTTGCACTTGCGGGGCAGGCGGTGAGATCACTGAGTTAAATCCCTGGCCTTAGAGTCTTTAAATCTTGACCAATGCAATAGAACAACAATCACATGATGCAAAACCCACAAATCCAAATATTACAAATAATTTAAATTTCTGCTGACAAGAATACCTGTTTTATTTAGATTAAGCACCCAATCCTTATCTGATCATTTCTGAGGATCAAATCCAAGAGAGGGATGATCTATTATGTATGTTCTGTTCAACTTTTACGTTGACAAGAATTCAGTGGAAAGTATACAAATTTTACAAAAATGTAATGTATTCTATAAGTAGTAAGTTAGAATAACTTATAGATGTTTTTTATCTGAAAACTTTCATTTATATGATGAGAAACAAATCTAAAAAAGCCTATGGTAATAGCTAGTTATAAATCTAGGATATCTTTGGTTAAGCCAAATAAAGATCAAGTCATTCAAAACCCTAAAATTGTGACAATTTTTTTTAAATGTTGGGTTTGGATATATAAACTCAAGCTCATATGCCTGAATCTGTGTGTATGTGTGTTTGAGCATGCACGTGCTACAACCCAGAAAACAAAAACAATAAGAGAACGAGGGCCCTTCCAAGCCCCCTTCCAGTGGCCCCTCAGGCTTGACTCCCAGCACTGCTAAGAAATAGGTAAGCCTAACAGTTCACTGTTGCACTAACTGAAAATTTCTTTCACAGAAAGACTTAGGTAAAAGTTAAAGTCTTCAAAAGGATCTTTGTCATCCTTTGAAAAGCACAAAGCCAACAGCACTTGTTCTAAAATAATTGCCGAAGAAACTTCTATAAATAGGACAGGAATCCATTCTTTTAGGAAGGGAAGCTAGAGTGATTGTAATGAAAATAAAATATTAAAGTTTTGGTTCTGAAATATTACAATGATTTTTTACTGCTTGCTAACCTGCTACAGCTACTTGCTTGGTTGCTATGGCAACATTCTGCTAGTACCCAGTATGTCAGGCAGATTGTGGGCCCTTGACAATTAAACCAGGAATTATCCTGTTTCCTGGTTTAGTCTAATTCACTGAATTCCATATGGTCATTAGCTCTCCTTGCTTAGTATTTTTCCAAGACAACCCTCATCATTCATGAGTCCTTCTCTCCATGAGTGTCATCAACACAGTCCACTTCCTAGCTTCTGACATGCCTGCCTAGAGGGCCAGGAGCTGCTGAGCCCAGGACAAAGTTCAAGGGACACTACTTGTCCTTCTGGATCCCTCCTTGGTGGAAGCTGGCTTTCACAGCTCCTTTCTCCATTTGTGACTCACTGTGTTGAGCACACAGGAAGCACTTTGTTATTTGTCACCCCAAACCTCACCACAGTCTCATGAAGAGAACACAGGTCAGGAAATGTTGAATGCCCAAAGGAATCATCCAGTGACCAGGCCGGAGAAGGCTCCGCATCCTACACAGGCAGCTCTGTGCATCCTCTCTTCCCTCTTGATTCTTTCAAGCAACCCAGTATTACAAAACATGCAGTATCACATCACTGTTCCAAAAATGCAAACAGGGTAAGGCACATGACATGTATTTCCTCGGTCTGTGAATATATACGCACAGAAACTAAAGTGGAGGTGTGAACATCATGTAACTCTATGGAGTGAAATGGTTGGGGATCACTGCAGTGGGCAGGGTGGGACAGAAGTCTGAGACAACAAAATAAGCCTTTGGGTGCAATAAACTGCTACTCTTTGTAGCATAGCATGTTTCAGCAGATCCTCAGGAAGCCCTGATAAAATCACAGAAGCACAGTGTTTGCATGAAATGAGAAACGGTTACCAAGAGTAAAAAATTAAATAAGCCCTTGAGCTTCAGTTGCTCTTTGTCAACTTTAAATCACTAATTTTGGAGGTCACACAGATGGTTTCCCTGCATGCCTCTGAAATGTGTGTTCTAACAGTTACCTCTGTTACTTCTTGGGGACCTGAAGGCTGATTTTGTTGAGAACACTGATTTCTCTCTTGGGTCTGCAGACATCTGAGGGTGACTAATATAGGACAAAATGCTTGGCACCTCTGGCTTCATGAGTGTTTGTCCGCTCTGCTTTCTTAACCTCTGGGTCAGTGTGCTCAGTGCTGCATGTCCACAAGTTGATCTTTAAGAAATGTTGTGTTCAACAGCACAGCACAGGTGAGCTTGGCCTATCACCTACTGGGGTTGGGGTGTGCTCCTCCTACCCCCATCCCGGGCCTTTTCAGCAGCCCAGGCACTGTAAGCCCTTCAGCCCTTTTAAAAGGCCAGGGTGTTTGTGCCAGGTGATGTGAGCACACTAAGAGTAACTCCACAGTTCCTTAGCAAAGTTGTCTGCCTTGCAAGTGAAAGGTCCTGAGTTTGATCCCCGGTACCATAAAAAAAAAAAGTTGACATCTGTTAGCCCAGCAATGTCAAGGCCAAGACATTCTGCACAGGACGATGGCACAAGGTACAGGAAAATTCAACAGCCTCTTGGACAAGTTGAGCATAACCACCCAGTCGTCCAAATTTGTCACAAGGAGAATCATCTTTTGGAACAGTGCTTCTGGCCAATGGGAATTACCAGACTTTAGCCTACCCTAGCAAAGTAATAACCTCTGCTCCCTCTGTTCCGTGAGCATCAGCCAGGTTACTCAGTGGACCAACTGCTGATTCCTCTAGCCAAATCTCCAATTTGCTGAAGCCCGCCCCCAAGGCTTTCCCTGTGCAGGAGAGCATGTGTTTTCCATATTTGGTCCAGTCTGGTTTCCACCATCTCTGCATCCATCCAGTACCACAAGGATAAGAGATGCTAGCAAACTTATTAATTAAGGTCACATTTGCATTTCTTTGACAGTGAGGTTTATATATTTGCCTAATCTGGTGATTGCTTGGTTTTCTATACAGACAGACATTTGGGGAAAGATAATGAGTTTGAATATTGCGGTTATTAATTAATTACAAGCATTTCCAGTCTCCTTTCAGACCTGATGTTGCTCGGTGCATTTGCAGGCCACTGGAAAAAGCCCGTGGGCTCTCTGGCCTGCCTTTCAGCACTGTGCACAAGTCTGGTGCATACTGGCAAGCCCTAGCTACTTTACGGATTTACTCATACCACCAGGTCAGTCAGCAGTCAGACTAGGCCAAAGCCGGCCAGCAAACACTCAAGCTGTCTGCTCCTGCGTGAATCCATCTCCGTGGCCAAGTCTGGCTGCCACCTCCTCCCTGGGGAGGACGCAGCCCCGTGATTCTCACAAGATCCCTTCTGCACAGGCCTGGACCAAGAAGATTACCCAAAGAATCTCTCTCTCTCTTTCTCCACTTCCTCCTTGAACTCTCAGAGCAAACTGTCCCACCCACAGCATCTGCTGCATCATCTTTCATGCAAATCACCTGTGGGGGTCATCTCTCCTGCTTCCTGTCCTAGAGGCCAGGGTCACAGGTGTGGACCTGTGGCTGCCCCACAGCACTGACACCTTAGGCAAAGTGGGCCTCTGGTCTTTGTGGAAGACGAAGAAACAGCTTGGTGAGGGGAGGAGAGGGAAGAGAAAAAGGCAAAGAAGTTCCTGGACAGCTGAGGAGCGCTGAGCAATTCAGCTGCAAAGCTGCACAAGAGGAGACAGTGGGGACCTCCTCCTAGAGGCTCTGGAGGGACAGGATTCTTCTGCCAGGGCCCATGGCCAGCTGTGCCTCAGCAGCTGCTGCCGGTACCCTCAAGGCCCAGGCTTCTCTCCAGGGCCACAACTCTTGGAGCCGGCCTGGAAGCACATGGTGGGTCCAGACTCTTTCCATCCTCCTCAGGCCCCTGACACTTAGGTCTGTGAGGAGCCTGTGTTCAAATGAGCTTTTGACGTAACAATGGGGTGTCACCTCACAAGTATACTTTGGGAAGCCTTGGGCACCATGTGGAAAGATAGGAGCAACCTAAACACCAAGAGGGGTGCTGCAGGAAGATGATCACATGGACCGGGAATACTGCATAGCTATTAAACTCACACAGCGTGAGGTCACGGGTCACTGCATCTGCACATGTATAATCTCTGATTAGTGCTTAAAAGGAGGGTGAAACCATGTGCACACCATGGACTCTAACTTTCTCTCTGAAAATGTGTGCACAGATCAATGAATGTCTGCATTCACATGTGCAGTGTCTGTGCAAATGTGTACATGTGTGCAACTGTGCATGTGTATAATTGCCTGTGTACACGTGTGCCTGTGTGCGAGTGTCTGTGTTCATGCATGTATGTGTCTGTGCACACATCCTGAAAGTAAACCCAGAACACTGCTCACAGTGGTTTTTTTAAAAGTGGTGGAATATAGCACAATATTTTCTTTTTCCACATATCTTACCTTTTATAAAGTAAATAATACTTATATAACCAGAAAGGAAAATACAATAAATTGCATTTTTACAAATAAAGGAGAAAAGAGTAAGTTTTACTTTAAGAAAAAACACTCAGACAGCTCTTTGGCCAAATATTCCTAAATGTGGTGGTATTGGCTGGAGATGCTTTGGAGCAAATCGGGGGAAGAATATCCCTTTATCTTTGCAAACATTAACACGGCAGAGGTGGAAAAGCCCTTCACTTAAATTTTTGACAGTTCTGACAATTTTAATACAAGCTTTCTTCCCCTAAATAACATAGCAGTTAAGAAATACAACATCCTATAGAATAAAAACAGAGACACCTACTAATCTTCTTAAAAAGTACTGATGTGCCAAGTGTGGCGGCATATCCATGTAATCCCACCACACTGGGAGGCTGAGGCAGGACACTGCAATTCTGAGCCCAGTCTGGGCCACGCAGTGATGTAGAGAGATCCTCTTTAAAATAAAACCAAAACCAACCCAGGGCTATGGCTCAGTGCAGAAGCCCTGGGTTCAATCATCTGCAGCACTGCCAGGAATGTGTGTCCATGGCACCCTCCTCCACATTGGCCCCTTAGGTAAATTCCATGGGAACTCATCCTCTGATGAGAAGGGCTTCCCAGAGACAGGCCCGGCTTTGGCAATCTCTCACCAATGCCATTCTGAAGATCCTCTCACACATCACACTTCCTAGAAAACTCAGCTCCAACAGCGACCCAAACAGCAGAATCACTGCTATTTCCCTACCCTTTATTCTGTTCACGCAGTTTTAAATATAGTTGTGAAAATCACTTAGTCATATTTATAGGCCCACCGAATTTTAAAGTCAGAGTCCCTAGGAGAGTATCTAATGCCAGCTACTCATTTTCTAGCAAAGGGGAGAGACATGGGGAAGGAATTCATCCTGGGCTGACTGATGCCTCAGCGGCAGAAAGAGCTGCCCAGTGCTGGCCAGGCCTGGGGAGGCTCAGCCTCCCTGCCCATCTGTTGGTACCTGGTCTCTCCAGCTGATGTACACGGGGGCAGCACTCGGTGAATTTGGATTACACTGCCCAGGTAAACACACAGGTATCCATCCCTGTTGTGTTCCAAGAGCTAAAGGCACTTCCCGCAGAGGAGGCAAAATGTCACCTTAGAAGACAAGAGTCTCCAGCCGGACCTGGCGGCGCATGCCTGTAATCCCAGCACCGTGGGAGCTGAGGCAGACTGAGCGAGACTCTGCCTCAAAATGAAAATGCCCAAAGGGCTGGGGATGGAGCTCAGTGCAAAGGCCCTGGGTTCGATCCTTCACATGGTGAAGAAAAAGAGGAGGAGGAGAGGGGAGAAGACAACCAGGAATCTTTGGGGAAGCAGGTGCCCTCGAAGCCTGCCGAGCTGAGCCAAGCTGAGACGTCCGTCCGCAGGGCTGATGCAGAGGCCAGGCTCACTCTTCTCAGGCACCACCACCCAGAGGGCCCAGGGGTGGAAAGAACAGTGGCACGGCAGTCGGAGCAGCTGGGTTCAAGGTCTCCCCTCTGGACCTGCTGCAAGCGCAGGGGCCTCCCTGTGGGATGGAGATGAGAACCCCCGGGGCCAAGGTCACCCGGGAACATAGCAGGCCCCGCTCCATGCACCGGGTGTGCTCTTCATAATTTCTCACTGACAGACACTTCCTGCTGCCTATGACAAGCACGGTTACTCTGCAGATCAAGGGTCTGAGCTTAGAGATGGACAGCCTGGCCAAAGTCACCCAGCTGCAATGGTGTCCCAGGCACGTGGCCTCGGCGCTTTAACAGGGGCCACTGGGGCAGAGTATCACAAGCCTCCATGCCCGCAGACCTCGATGGTCTAAGACTTCCAAGCACAGACGAAAGATTCAGTTACATCTCCTTACTCAGGGCACACATGGGGATCCATGGAGTAAAACTGAGAGCCCAAAGCAAACCACCCCAACTGGTGTCCTGCAAGGTTGCTGCCTGTGCTGAATGCTCGTGGCCCCACGCCCCAGTTCACACCCTAGTGCTCAGTACCTTTGTTGGCATTAAGAAGTGGGGCTCTGGGGGGCGATGGGGTCAGGAGGGCGAAGAAGCCCTTGTGAATATGATTAGTGGCCTTATAAAAGAGACCCAGAGAGCTGCCGTGTCCCTGTCACCCAATAAGAACACAGCTAGGAGGCGCCATCTGCAAACCCAGAAGCACCTCTCACCAGACACCAGTTGTGCTGGGGCTCTGATCTTGGGCTCCCAACATCCAGAACTGTGAAAAATGTGTCTGCTTTCCTAGCAAGCCACCCAGTCTGCGGGATCCCATTACCAAAGCATGCGTGGAGAAAGACAGATGTCAAGATAGTTCCATGGAGAGAGTCTGGCTTTCCACAGATGGTTTCTGGGACACTTGGAAATCCAATTGATCACCAATCAAGAGCATTGGATCCCTCCTTCAACTACATAAACATTAATTCAAAATGAACAGCAGACCTAGATGAAGAGCTACAAGTTGACAGAACTCTTAGAACCCAGCAGTTTCTTTGGTAGGGCACCAAACACATGAATGACCAAAACCAAAAACAAGCCGCTGGACTTCATCAACATTCCTGTGTTGCAAATATGCTTTCAAGAAAGCAAGTCAGGCGTGCTGGCACATCTTAATCCCGGCACTCTGGAAGGCTAGGGAGGGAACACCACAAGTTTGAGCCCAGCCTGGATAACTTAGTAAGGCCCTGCCTCACCAAAAAAATTTTTTAATTAATTGATTAATTCATTAAAAGGTCTGGGAAAGTACCTCTGTGTGAAGGCCCTGGGTTCACTCCTCAGTACCTTTAAAAAAAGAGATAAGCCACAAAATGAAATATTTGAAAATCATACCACTCTCAGAGTATTTAAATAATTCTTGTAACTGAATAACAAAATGCTAACAATCATTTTAAATGATTAAAAATCAATGCGCATTTCTCCAAAGATGCATAGAGGGTCAGTGAGCACAGAACAGATGGCCCACACAGCAGCAAGCGGAGACTAAAATACGAGTCCAGATCTTGCCGGCCACCACTTTACACCCATGAGGACATCTGCAGTCACCAAGGCAGACACGAATGCGTGCTGGCCAGGAGAAAATTGGAACCTCGGCCAGCACTGGTGTGAACATGAAACAGCACCGCCACTGTGGCCCACAGCTTGGTGGTTCCTCAGTCGGGTGCAATCACCACCGATCCAGAAGATCCACTCCCAGTTGCGCCCAAGAGGACTGCAAACAGCACCTTCACACACACTGCGTGCATGGTGCTCAGGGCAGCAGCACAGGGGGAAGCGAGAAGCGACGTTCACCAGCAGATGGACAGATCCACCAACACGGCAGCCATAACTCACTTGGAAACAAGGAGGCCCTAAGACATCATCAGACACACTGGACCTGGGAAACCTGTCCTTGCCCCAGCCCCAGCCCTAAGCCACCCCCCTCCATGTGCTGGGGCTCCCTCCCCCACACAGCACCCCAGGGTGGCAGGGCAGGGGTGGCTGCTAATGGGAACAGGGCTCTTTCTGCTGATGAACAACCTTCAGGAATTAGCAGAGGCAGGCACACAACCTGGTAAATATACTAAAGGCACTAAGTTTTATACGTGAAACCAGTGAGTTTTATGGCATACAAATTATATCTCAACAAGCAAGCAGTTTTCCAAAAGTCACAGGATCACTTTAATACAGTAGGAAGGTGACGCACACCAGGCCCACTAACCCTGCTCACATGGACATGGCACCGACCCGGATGGCTGGTGGGAGACAAGCAGGAGCATGCCAGGGTCAGCCGAAAATGCAGTGGGAAACCTCCAGTGCCACAACCCCTTGTCCCTCAGCATTTCTGTCCGTAAGGGGTGGATGGGTCTACCACAGTGCATTTGCAGAACAGCGTCAGTGACCTATGCAGGGCTGTGCCACTAGGTAGAGAGCTGGTTCAGCCCACATCTGGGCTGCTGAGGGGACACACACACACACACACACACACAACTCATGGCTGGTGCCCAACGTTACCTAGGCCCCTCTGACCTGTTTTCCAGCAGCGGAGGCTTGAAACAGCCAGCCCGCTCACATGCACACCCCTGTCTGCGAGACCTGTTATCACACAGCTGGGGCGTGGGCACAGGATTCCAGTCACAGGCTCCAGACACGAGAAGCAACTGGTGCAAAGTAAAATGTGCACTCTTGACGGAAAGCAGCAAGGCAAATGTTTTTGTCACAGAGAGATTTCATTGTGTTGAATTAGGAATTGCATTCAACACCAAACAAAATGTAGGCAGCAGGGAAATAAAGGTAATTAAACTCACATTATGCTTTAAAAATAATGTTTCTGTTAATAACATCTGGCTCTTTCTATTTGTCACTAATGTGCTAGTACATGGACAGCTTTCATACTCGCTGGGTTGCTTTTCAGGATTTTTTAAATAGAAGTCTTTCAGAAGGTCGAACAACACATTCCCCTGTCCTCCCTCCCTGGGTACACTCCAAAGGGCTGGCTCCTTGCAGCCTTGGTGTTGCAGTTACTGGACCCCAGGCCCATGACATTTGGGTAAATAAACATTCAGACCTGTGACTCCCCACAGAGTCTCCTGCTTGCAGCAAATATTTACCAAGCTCTCACTGAATGCCTGGCACTCTGCTAGGGCCCAAATTCAACAGTGACCAACAGAGACAAAAGCCATCCCTAAAGGACGCCTGGGAAGGGGGACTCCCAGAGCAGAGAGCAGAAGGCATGCTGGGGACAGACAGGAGGGGGCATCGGGGCCCCCACAGGACTCGGTGTCTGGCATGGGAACACCGTGTGTGGGCATGGCTGCGTGACTGGAGCCATTTTGTGTGTAAGGGACCTGCCGTGTGTGCTTGTCACTAAAAAGGAAGAATTCCAAGATCTTAGCACAGCGGGGCCCATGGGAGCCTCTACACACAGTAACTCACTCAGAGCTCACAGCAGCCTCCAAGGTGCAGCCTTCAGGGGTAGGGAACTGCTCAGCTGCCCAGCGCCCAGTGATGAGTGAGTGGTGGATGGGTCCGGAGGGCTGGGTCTGCGGAGGAACAGCACAGGTCCAGAGATGGTGCAGCTCTGCCCAGGGAGCCAGAGCCCTGGCCCTGTCTGACCGCTGCAGCCTCACATACTGCACTGGTCCCCGACAACACTACGTGGCAATGGCGTGGAGGCAGCTGGGCTTCACGAGTGCCTGCTCCTCTCAGCGAAGCCCTGGGGCCTCTGCTCTGAGGTGGGGAAGCAGGAGTGGGGCCAGCAGGCAGGGTCCACCTCTGCGCCCAGCGCCTAAGCCACGTGCTGCAGCCCCCGTAGCCAGCTCTGTCCTCTGTGGAGCACCTGGGCCTCAACAGGATCCGGAGCCTGAGACCAGCAAGGCCACTCACTCCATGCCTGCCTCCAGCCAAGACCAGGCCGCCTCCTCTCACACTGGGTCTTCACGCCCTGCCGCAGGGCATGCACTGCCACACTGGCTCTTGAGAGCCTAGAGGCGCCTCTCCCCTCAGGCACAGCTGGTTAACCTTTGCACCAGCGCTAGGCAGGTTACCACGCCGCTCAGCAGCCAACCCCTCTTCCGCTCACACCTGGTCCAGGTCCACTGGGACAACCCTACCTATGGCTGGAAGGGCACACCTGTCTTGTCCTACCTGCCCTTCCCATCCACCACAGCTTCCCTCTGGTCTTCAGCTCCCACTGTGACTGTCACAGCTGTCTGTGCCTGCTATCACTCCATGGGAAGGAAGCCTTTATGCTCACCAAGCCTGGAGTTGACTTTCCTAGTGAAAGCCTCCATGGTGCTGGCTCCACCCTCTGCAAAGTGGCTGTGCCTGTGATGTTAGCGCTACCTTCTCAGTTGGCTCCGCCCCTGGCACTAGCTCCTCCCTCCCAGATAGCTCCACCCTCTGAGATGGTGCTGCCCCAGGGTGCTAGTTCCACCCCTGCGAGACTGCTCAGCCCCCCTGGCAGTCCATGGCTGGCAAGCAGCCACAGTGGGGGCTCCATACAGGAAGCCAGCCCTTTCCAGGCTCATGGCATCACTGTCTGCCATGCCTTCCCCTGTTCATCCGTCCAGGGAGTTTGCATGTCCTTCATCTTAGAGAGGTGGCCCATCTCCTCTTCCCTGACTTCTCCAACAGAATCCCTGTGTCTCTGCTGCATCCAAACCTTGCTTTCTTTTGCTTTTGCTTTTTTGAGTCAGTGCCTTGCTATGCAGTCCAGGCTGGCCTTATGGCAATCCTCCTGCCTCAGCCTGCCAGCCTCTCAGGTGCTGGGGTTTCAGGCGTGTGCCACCACACGAAGATGGACATCATTCTCTAATACCTCACCAGCTGGAGATCACCTACACAGATGCTGTTTACCCCGGCGAGCTACACTCTACAGCCTCCCTTCCACATTTCCAGGTGTGTACTGCAAAACATGATTCTGTGCCCATGTGGCCCTTTGAGAGCTCACTGGTACAAGATAGTAAATGGTCTGCCATGGAGTCAAGGCCAGAAATCAAATCCATGTAGCCCCTGAATTGCAAAGCGCCTTTCCCAAAGCCACTACGATGCCCGCAGACTGACTTCCTGCCACAGGAACCGCGGCCCTGAGGTCTGGCACGCTCGGGCTGAGCTCACCTAGTGATGAGACTTGGGGAATGCAGTTTCCTGCAGCAAGCAGCCGGCCGGCGTGTGGTCTGGGCCCCTGCCCCGTCTGCCTGGAGTGCCATCTGAGGGCATGTGGCCATGGACCCTCCCTGTCTGGTTTGCAAGGCTGTGCAAGGTTCCACCTAGGGATCCCAGAGGCTCCAACTGCCAGCTCCAGGCGGGCCAGGCTGACCTCTGTCTCGGAGAGCAGCCTGGACACTGCCAGGTGCCAGTGTGGTCCTGACCTTGAGCCCACATCCATGTTGTGTGGCTCCTCCCGGGAACACAGAGCAAAGCGGCTTCCACATCACCGTGCCTCAAGTCACGGTCTTGAACGGGCCCTTCCCTTCCTTGGGTGCTTCCTGCAAGTGTGTGGACACACAGACACAGCCACAATGCAGGCCACAGCTCTTCCTCAGAAGGAAGGTGCTAAAACAGGTGGAGGGGCCGATCTCTGCTTATCCACGGTTCTAACTGGTTTTGGTATGTTCACGCGATGGTCATAAAGGGGGCGTTCAGCACCCTGACAGCAAGACAGGATGTGCAATGCGGGGCAGAGATGTAAAAGGACACAAAGCCACACAGTCCTCGGGGGACAGGGTTGGCTCAGCCAGACCTGAGGCAAGGCATGCCGCTCAAACCTGGCACTCAGTGTCCTCATCCAAGCACAGCAAACGGAAAGGGTCATCTGGGGTTGGACAGACATCAGTCCTGGGTTTCACTCCCATGTCTGCTCGTGGGGGCCTCCCGGCCGCACCATGCAGCACAGGGACAGGATCACGAGGAACTCGAGTCCACACTGCTCAGAGCACAGCTGGCAGCCTCCTCTGGGCCTCTGGAGCCGCACAAGGCTCCTGCACAGGCACGTCTCCAGACCCTGCCCTGAGCACACTCCGCCTCTGATCTGCCCTGCACAGCAACTGCAGCGCCCACACAGACCCCCATCCAGCCACTCACTCTCTGGCCTGGCCCTCTGCGGACAGTGCCCACCCTCCTGTCACCTTCATAGCTCACAGTGACTGTCCCCAGAGCACGCGTGACCAGAGCCTGTCAGTCTGGACCACAGCGGTGAGTGCTTAGCATGGGGCTCCCCATGCCCCAGTGCCCGAACCTCAAGGTCCATGCATCTTCCCGTGGCCAGGGCAGCCTCTCCGCTCCCTGCCCAGCACCCACAGAGCTACCTCACACAGAAGACCCCAAACCCAGCTAAGGTTCCGGCTCGGTGTGCTGTGGTGTGGCCCTGGCAGTCTGCATTCACCTCACTCTCCTGTCTGAAAACAGACCCACGGAGCTCAGCTCTGTGGCTGCTTAGACCAAGCTGAGAGAGGACGCGCACCTCAGCGTGACAGCCACTTGTCAGTAACACATCTGCATCCACACCCTTGATCGGCCACACTGGGGCACACGGGAGAGACGGGGAACGGCTGCATCTGCCTCCAGACCCCCGCCATGTGCAGTTGGCAGAACCGCACTCGGCCCTGATTACTCGTCCCCTGGCTTCCAAGGTCATGAAGCACTTGCCACTACGATGACCCTGTGTGTGAGGGACGGAGCACACGGTGGAAGATGAAGCAAAATGCAGCTCTAATGTTGTGAAACCACCATGTTGACATGCAGCCCCATGAACAACGCTTCGCTCTACGACTCAGGCCCATACATGGCTCTGTCACCCTCAGTGCATGTAGCCAGTGACAAAGAGGATCTTCAAAGACGTCGCCAGAACACATGCACTTCCCAGAGACTGAGCTCAGGCGCTGCATGAGGAGTGATTGCGTACAGCAGAAGTCCATGAGACTTGAGCACTCCTGACTGCCTCTGCTTTCTTAGGAAGTGAGATCTTTCAGCACAAAGCCCAACTCAGAGGAAAGCCACTATCACCCAGAAGGGCTGGGAGGGGTGCACCTGTCATGCAGGTGCTGCAATGCTTCCTGGACACACAGCGTTACTGAGGATGGGTTACACTGCCTGGCTGGGAAGACACGAGCCAGGTTGTGCGGGTGCAGCACAGTACAGCACCCCCCAGGCACCGGAGCCCGGACGGGCCTGGGCTCCACCACCACCTGCCCTACAATTCACTCGCAGCCACAGGAGAGGGAGCAGTTTCACAGCCACTGTTTCCCCACAAGGGAGCCCCAGGCCGCTGTGCTGACCCATGGGCCTATCTGCAAGTCCCAGGCAACTCCACGGTGCAGGTGACCGAAATCACAACCTGGATGAGACGTACGCCTGTCGACGGGCGGAGCACAGCTCAGGGGCGGTGGCCCTGAGACCACAGGCTCCGAGTGCGAGTGAGCACCCAAGCCTTCATGGACACCACCACTAAGGAAATGAGTCCTCAGGCCTCAGGCCCCGCCTCAGTCACGGTCCTGACGGGCACACACCATGTTTCTTGTTTAGTTCTGAAAATCCAGATTTGAGGAAGGTGCCAGAGCTTGCTTATGCGGCCATGGGTGAATCCCCTTCTAATTATAAGGAGGCATTTAAAAAGGAGCTTGCTGGGCTGGGGATTTAGCTCAGTGGCTCCGCCGCCTGCCTTGAAAGCACAAGGTCCCAAGTTCAATCCCCGGTACCAAAAAAAAAAAATTATTGTTAAAAGCATACTAATGCAAACCTTTCTTTCTGCATGAACACTCCTTTTGGAAGGGATCACGGTTCTGCAGTGGAAATTACGTCGGGGGGGCGCTCCGACTGATCTCTCCTCTTTAAGAAGGGCAGGCGTCATCAGAGGGCCTCCTCTGGGCTCCTGTGCACCTGTGTTCCTAGGGGAGATGCCCAGATGGAGCGCCTCCTCCTGCACCTCCTTAGCTGCCCTAGGCTGCCACAGCACACTGCTGCGGTTCTCCGTGACTGCTCTACACCTGCACACTGAGGAAATGTAGGCCTCCCTGCACACCTGCACAGGACACCAGCATTCACAGCAGGCAGGTGCTGGCTGCCTGGTGTGGACGCCTGGGAGATGGAGCCTGTGCTATGCTCCTTCCTGGAGCTCCCCGGAAGCTCTGAGACACAGCGCGGGCCAGCCTAGCCAGGGTGGGGAGCTGCCTAACACATTCTTGAAGCAGTGATGACTTCCTGGGAGGGTGGTGTGGGTCCCCTGGGGTCCTGGGCTCAGTGCATCCTGTGCGCCCTCTAGTGGCGGCGTCTGAACCGAGAAGCGTCTCACTCTGTCCCACTGTCCCCCAGAGAGAAGGATCCACATGGTAACTGCACCTGTCCCCTGCCTTGGGCTTAGTGGAGGTCAGTTAGCAAAATCGTCACAGTACACCTTCTGAAAACACAGACCCAACCCACGGATTGCTCAGGTTCTCACCCACCGCCTTTCAGAGCTGCAAGTGCCCTCAGTTGCCAACCGCAGATCTGACCCTCACGGCCTCCTCCTGCTCCACATCCCAGCTCCAGAAGTCTGTCAGTCACAGTAACACTCGCTGCTGCCTGGACTGCAGCTGCCACCCACACAGACTGCACCCACAGCCCCGAAGAGCACACCCCCAGCAGCCACCGTACCACCCTCAAAAGCTGCGCTCCCAACAACCACTCCCCCTGCCCCAAACAGCTGCAACCCCCACTCCAGAGACACCCCACCTCCCGGCCCCAACCCAAGCCCGTCACCCACACCTTGGCAAATGGACTCAGCACGTGCTTGCTGAACTGATCAATGGCTAATTCACAAACATGCGAAATTTGTTCACGTGAGACTCAGGGAAACCGTGCCATTTCCCTCCTCTATGCATACCTTTTCTGAGGAATAGTTCACTTAAAAGAAACAAACAAAATCCTAAGCACAAAGAGGCAGTTATTGAAGATGCTACAAAACAGTGGGGTAAATTACTTCTAACTTCTCAAATAAGATCCTTATTTGGTGAACCTTTATGCCCACAATGCAAAGTAATTATACAATTTACAGAATGAGCACGCATAAACTCAAAAGGCATCAGAATAGATTTGTTGAAAATAAGTTATGATATCATGCTAATCTTGTGAAGCATAGAATAATGAGAAGTGACTACATAACATTCAATATTGTTTTACTTGAATAAAAAATGAGTCAGACCCAATGTTTCATATATGTTTAATTTCACTTTTCAGTACTTTCCATTCAAAATGACAAAATAAATGTCTAAACAATAGTAAACTTATTATTGTGAATTTAGTCAGTTTTCAGATATGGAGATTATTGCAGTCACAAGAAAATCTTCATGTAAAATGATCTGCAAAGACAAAGAAAAAATTATTAGAAAAACTCCCAGGCTGGCCAATGGTTCGGAGGACAGGTCAGGGTGCACTTACACCAGCCATGGTGATGTCCTTGAGGGCACAGCCCAGCAACAGGTGCTGAATCTGCCAAACCAAACAGAAGAATGTGAGCTGTAAATCAGATGCTAATGTCCTGGCCATCAGAACCACTCGGAGAAGTGCAAACAGCATCACAGTCTAGGCTCCTGGCTGTAGGCCTGGTGCGGACGGCAATGGCAGGAGAGTCGAGAGCTCTGTGTGACATGTGGACCCCTCCACACTGACCCACAGCTGCACGGCTTAGGGTCGGCTTCACCTCAGGCATTCACAAAGCACTGGGAGAATACAGATTTGTCTCCCATACCTGGCTTATTTGAGGTGAGGCCAGCTGCTGGGATATGTGCAGGGACCAGGAAAACACAGTGTGGCCTGGCCAACCTAAGGCTGCTGACTGACCTGACATGGTGTGACATGGCTCTGACTGACCCAACACGCCCTGACCAACCCAATGTGGCCCAAATGACCTGATGTGGCCCTGAATGACCTTGTGAGGTCCCGAGTGAACCGATGTGGCCCTGACTGACTGAGAGGGCCTGATCAACTCAATATCACCTGACACAACCCCGACTGACAAGACGTGGCCTTAACCTGACATGGCCCTGACTGACCTGACATGGCTCTGACTGACCAACAAGGCTCACCTGACCTAACATGGCCAGACAGGGCCCTGACTGACCTGACATGACCCAGCTGACCTGAAGGGCCTAGATGATCCAACACACAGGCCCTGACTGACCTAAGGAGGCCCCGACTGGCCAACAAGGCCCAACTGACCTGACGTGACCCTGGCTGACCCAACACGGCATGGCTGACCCAAGGTGGCCCTGACTGTCCCATGCTCCCTGTGAGCATGCCCCTGGATGTGCCTCTCACTCCGACATCTGCCATAGCTCCTGAACGCCAGGTCCCCAGGAGGTCAGCACTATGGTCCCCAGGAACCCCTCCCTCCACAGGAGCCCTGAAGAGCTCTCCTGCAGCCTCTCACTGCACACGCAGCTTTTCTCCACGGTGCTGAGGCTGCCGCCAGGGCCTTAGTGGTATACTGAGAAACCACGAGCTGCTCCCCAACCCCAAGTTCCTGCCACAGCACCCCAACCAGGCCTGCCTTGTAGTTATTTCCCCTTCTCTCTACCAATATGAAACAAAACACGACACATTCCAGGTCTATGCAGTCGCTCTCCACCTTCTCCTGGCTTATCAATCACCTGAAATCAGACTGCAGTCGCTCAGCTGTCATGACAGCCCTTTCGTGTGCCCTCCCTGTGTTCACTGGCACCACCAGCGCTCTCTGGACAGCCCTTCCCAGCTAGACCCCAACCCCCCCCCCGCCCTGCCATCTCAGGCCTGGCACACAGGGTGCACCTTGTGAGCAGACTCGAGGCAAAGGGAGAGCATCAGAGATGACCCTGGGCATGGTGTTGGTCATCAGCACTTTGGCAGCACAGGCAGCTGGGCATGGACATTGTGTAGAGCTGGGGCACGCACAGGGGACCAACAGCAGAGACAGGGCGAGAGAGGCTTAGGTCGTAATGTGACAGTGTGACACACATGCGTGTATGACACGTGTGCGCATGACAGACAGTGCCACACACCTGGGAAGAACCAATGCCTTGCAGGAGGAGGTGGAAACTATGCTGCACACAGCGATGCAGGCTGCCTGCGGCCACTTGGCAGTCACCCCAGGACTGGCCCTGCCTGCCAGTATCAATGACCAAGCTCAGCTGGAGCAGGATCGGTCTGGACTCCTGAAGACAGTGACTCAAGATCCCCTTGCCACCCCTCACACGCACAGTGTCTTGCAAAGCTGCTCTCTAGTGGCCACATCGTCTTGCTCTGAGGGACAGTCTGGTGACCTGCACCACCTCCCGAGAGCATCTGTAAGTTCCTTTTGTTTATTTGAGACAGGATCTTGTTCTGTTGCCCATGCTTGGAACTCCTGAGCTGTAGTGATCCTCCTGCCTCAGCCTCCCCAGTAGTTACAAGTGCAGGGGCATATCACAGACACTGGCTGTGTCTGTGGGTTCTCCATGAGCAAACAGAGCAGCCCACAGAGTTGTCCCTCCTCCCTAGTGAGGTTCAAGTGGGCTGCTGGCATCCCAGCTCTGCATCTACCCCTCCCCAGATCTCGTATGAGACAGAAATGCTGCTCGAAGGGAGAGGAGGTCCCTTGAGGCCCCCGTGCCACAGAGCAAGAAAATGAGGCGGGGCTGTGCCTCACTCAGGCCATGAAGGGCCCAGCAGCCTCCTGTGGGCGTCACACACAGGCCTGCAGTGCTTGCTCACAGGAGGAGGCCCAAACCCCTGACCCTGGCTGCAGCACACAGCAGCTTGGCAGAGGCACGAAGGACAGAGGCAGCCAGGGACCCTGGGGTGGGGAGGTCAGGCGCTGGCCCATGACCATCCCCAAAGATTGTGCAGGGTGCTGGAGAGAATCTCCTCCCAAAACTGTATTTAAAGACAGCACCTGCAGATGGAAAGGCTGAGAACTGCCTGGAAATAGCAGAAGGAGCAGACACTGGAAGGGGACTGTCGTGTCTCGCCACCGAGTGACAGGAGCCAGGCCTTGAGGAGCGGACCATGAAGATGGCAGGAGCAAGCTAACAGGAGACACACGTGGTGGGTCCAGGCAGCCAGCAGTGCTGTGGCCCCATCAGCTATCTGCAGGAAGGGACCAGCCTCCCATCCATGCATTACCCGGGACAGGCTCACGAGGAGTCCTCATTTCAGGTCTGAGCTCAGTAGTTCTCAGAAAGCCACTCCGCTGGGCTTAAAACATAGTTTCCTCCCTACGTGTTCCCAGACAGCTCTCAGAGCCTCGGGTGGGTGGGCAGGGGTACCTCTACCTGAGCCACCAAAAAACTGGATACTCCTTGCATGTTAAAATGTGTAGGTCTGGGTTTACAAGGCCTCTCCCCTGTGCTCACGGGAGGCAGAACCCTGTGCAACCCCGTACCGCAGTCTGGCCTGGGATTCTTTGCCCTTGGCTCCGAGCGTCTCCCCAGGATAGAGCAGTTCTGCTGGCAACACCATGCTGTCTGGAAATCTGAAGTGAGCACTGTGCTGCTGCCCAGCAGCCACTGTCCCGACCACGGGGCCACATCAGCACCTGGCACTTGAGCTGCAGAGACTGTGGGCCACTCCCTCTCCATGGATCAGCATAGATCAGCTCACATGAGGCCCCTAGGGTGGTGGTGAAGGGTGTTCAGATCCCCTGAGGTTTCTGGAGTTTGCCCACAACCAGGGAAGGCTGTCTGCTTCAGTATGTGGTTCTCCCGTGGTGGTGGCAGGGTGGCTCTGCCCTCAGGAGCCCTGGCCCATGATCTGTCCACCTAACCACTGCCTGTTCTCACGGCGGGCACTGTCACAACAGAGGTGCCCCCGGGGTGCCAGGGAAGGTGACACCCAGGGAAGCCCCTCACTGAGCATGAGAGCCACGCAGGCTCCAGCCCACAGTGGGCCCTCAGACAGATAGTGCACGGGGCATGTGGGGTCCCCGCCTCACCACAGGGAAACATCTGAAAATCACAGGAGCGTTCGTCTGTGGCTCTGTAGCTGAGATCTTACGTGTTTGGAGAATTATCTCTGGCTTCTTCCCTCTTCCCCAGGCCTCTACCTCCTGAGCCTCAGGCAGCCAAGACAGGATTCCTTTGCCACAATGTGCGAGTCCAGTCAGAGGAATCCACACCAGCTCCTCCAGGGGTTGCCCTGAGCACAGCACAGCTACTCTGCCCAGCCAGCAAGTCAGGGCTAACAGGGCCACAGCTCCAGTGGCTCCCGCTACCCTCACCGAGTGAGCCTACCTCAGGGAAGGAAGGAAGTCGGTCTCCTCTGGACATTTCCCAGAGTACACGGGTTTTCTGGCCAGCATCTTATGATCTTTACATCCTGGAAAAACGAGCAGGTCCTGACATCAGGATCTGCCTTTGCTTCCTCTGTCACCTCCAGATACTCAGGATATTCCCTAGAACTCTCAATTCCCAGGAATTCGCTGAAGTTGATACTTACTGCTCTGGACACATGGGGAAATCTGGAGGACAACACTCCAGGCCAAGCCAGGGCTGTGGTTTTCAATCCTAGATCTGACCTTGCAGGGCGCCCTCTGGGACATCATTTAGATCTCCTCCACTCAGTTTCTCCATCTCTGAATCATGCTCACTGCTTTGCCTAACTGCAGCAGGATGTGGGTTCTTGGCTCTCAAAGACCCTGAAAGTAAATTGCCAAGGCTGGGCTGGGCTGGAACTTGCAACCCTTCTGCCTCAGTCTCTCAGGATGCTGGGATTACAGGCATGGACAACCAAGCCTGGCTTAATAAAAAGTAGAAAGCGCTGGGGATATAGATCAGTGTGAAGACCCGAGGTAAATTCCCGAGTACCACAAAAAAGAAAAGAAACGACGGGCACCAGGCGGAGGAGGGCGTGGTTGGGCCTGGCTGGCTGAGCCCAGCCGCTCAGCTGCTCAGCCCTGATCCTCACTCCCGGTGTGCAGCTGCTGTGCGTCTGGCCCCGGGTGTGTGCTGGCCCACATGGGCTGGGTCAGCACCGTCAGCTGCAGTGTCTGACTGCGCTCCATGAGTGAGATCACACCCGGGCTGGTCAGCTCTGTCACAGCAGATGCCTGCTGTCCTAAGGGCACTGTTGAGAGCAGCCCTGCCACTCCCAGCACACCTGCCGCAGTCAGCAGCCTTGGGGCTGGCATGGGTCGGTGTGATGTCAGGCGATGTCACATGTGGAACTTCCCGGAGACTGAGGCTGAAAGCGTCACCTCCCACCACACACAGGGACCACATCACACAGACCGTATCTGCGTCTCTGAGGCATCAGGGCTCACCGGGTCGAGGCACACGGTGGCCCTGCGGGCTAGGCTCCTTCCATGCCTGGCCCTGGTGCTTGAGACCCAGGAGGCAGGTAACTTCCTGCTCCCAAACCAGGTGTCAACTGGGCTCAAGAGATGGAAAGAGGCAGCTGCACTGCAGAGCTTCAGTACTGGATGGTTCATGTTTTACCTGGAAATGATGTGTTTGCTTTATAAAAAGGATTCTGTAGTCATCAGGACTCAACATGGGCACTCACTTAAACTGTTTTTTTTTTTTTTTTTGGTACCGAGGATTGAACTCGGGTCCTTGCGCTTGTGCAGCCGGCAGTGAAACCACTGAGCTAAATCCCCAGCCCTGCATCTCTTAACTGTTGAAAAATAAAACGTCACTGAACAAAAGTTCACAGAGTGACTCATGGCTCAGCTGGGCATCTTTGCCCCTTGCTACACTCATAAGCCTCTTTTTGACCCTGCTGGGTAGCTGCACCCTCAGCCCTGGCTCTCTCAGCTTAGCACCTTGGGACCAGCCACTTGTCCTGTCCTCAGGCAGCACAGAAGACACTGGCAGAGAGGACCAGACTCCAACGCAACTTGAACTCCACTTGGCTCCGTGAGTGCACTCACACCAAAGCAAGCTGTGGTGGACTCAGATTCCAATGTGGAACAGGCCACTGCCCCCACAGACATGACTCGTCCACGGCTGGCCCGAGTAACTCACCTGTGAACCTGGACACGCCTTCCCCACTGGACAGGCCGGGAGAGCCTCCCCATCCCAGTCCATGAGGAGGAGGTGAGGCTCCCCTCAGACAGGGCCTCTCTTCCTGTCTCCCAGGATGCGCTGGCTGTGAGGCACAGCCACAGCAAAGGCTCTGCGTGGTCGAGAGACTGTGGCCTGGGTTCTCCGCTGGGTGCGATGATCTCCGGACAAACACACAGTGGAGACACCAAGGGTGGGCGGAGAGCTGCATCCCAGCCACCTGTATGCAGGTGTGAAGGGCAACATGTGGCACGTGCCTGGCCCAGCAGAGGCCAAGGACACCGGGTGACAGGAGCAAGCATATGGGCATGAGGGCACGGGGCATGCAGGGACACTCGTGTGGGGACTGACCTTGTCCGTATGTCCTGGAGTGACAGGTGGGTGGCAGACAGGTGGCCCGGGCAGTGTGACCTCTCAGCTCAGCGTCTGGCTGGTCCTCCAGCTGGGCCCCAGCCAGTGAACGTGCAGGTCCCAGGCAAGGGGGAGAAAGGAAACCACACAAACAGGGCACCAGACAAGGTTTCAGAGATGCAAAGCAGAAGCCCTAACAGTGGTGACTGCTCAGTTAGTGACAGTGAATGTGTGTGCTCCGCAGTAAGAGAGCACTTCCATTTGACCGAGAGCGTGACCGAGAATGAAGTGACCAGTTACATGTGAGACCCAAGGACTCTGTTCAGACAGTGTGCGTCCCTTGGCTTAGGAGGGCTCTCCTGGAGTAGGAGGACTAACTGATTCCTGCCAGAGCAGCATGCTTCAGCCCATATAGCCCAGTGGCCAGCGCTGGGGTACCACGGCCAACCTCAGTGGGTGCTGGCTGCCTGACCACGGTACACACGGCTCATGGGGTGAGTGTCCAGTGGGTCCGTGTGTGGAGGACGCCCTGACTCACTGCACAGCCCTGGCTCAGGGTGGTTTCTTGTGCCTCCTGTCTGTAGCCCCAGCTGTGTGGCAGCAACAGACACATCTGATCCTCAGCCAGGACCCGTGAGCTCCTTCTATGAAGGGCCCGGCCACAGACACCACAGGCTCTGGCCTTGCACGTCCTCTGTCCCCACTCCTGCTGGGTGGACTGCACAGAAAAACAGGGTGGCGGCCGGGAAACCTCTGTCCCCAGGCAGAGGACACCATCGTGGCCCCAGGGCCCGAGGACTGGAGCTGGTGAGGGGTGTCAGGAAGAGTCTGCCCGGCCCACGTCCATGGCCTGGGGCCTGGGAAGCTGGTCGGCACCTGTGCCGCTCCCGGGGTACGGCCGGAGTCACCCCGGCCCGGCGCTGGGCCCTGCAGAGTAATGCCATCCACCCACCTTCTGGGCGAAGGTTTCGGTCGCCTGGTCAGCCCCACGGCACGCTCTCGAGCAGCGTCCCCTGGAGCCACGTTACACCCTGTCCCCCATGCAAAGCCCACCCTCCCCTGCAGCACCCGCGGGACTCCTTTTTGACCAGGTCTGGCCCTTGTCTGCACTGCAGGCCCACGTCTCCTCGTCCCTCTTTCTCTGCTCACGCGGCTTTTTCTCAACAGCTACAAGACCTCTGGCCCAATGTGCTACTGCAGCCGGTGCACAGTCAGGGATTCCTGAAGGCTTCCTAGCTTCCTCATCACCGTGGTTCAGCTCAAATATTCAAAGTAGAACCCCTTCATCCTGTGCCTACCTGTGGTCAAAGTTTAATTTACAAATTAGGCACAAGAGGAGATGAACAGTAACATAAGCTAGAACAACTCTGACCATGTTGTGATAAAGCTGTTACAATACCATATTTGCATTTTGCTATGCTTGATGATAAAACCCTATGATGCTGACTGACATTATGACAACTGAGTACACTGCAGCACCAAGGGGCTTCGATGTGTGAGACAATGACAGAGCAGTTGTGCACTTGCCGGGCAGGCAGGCTTGACCCTGAGAAAGTGGGACAAGTCGGCCCAGGGAGACCCCCAGCACAGGCCCGGAGTCCTGCCCCAGCCTCCCGCTCCTGAGCACAGTGGATCACACTGAACACGATGCTCCCGTCGAAACCCACGCTGCATGCGCTTGGTGAGCTCCAGCTCCCACTTCAGGCCACCAGAACAAACGATCCCCACATGCAGACGGGGCTGCAGGGAAGTGTCGCTCTGGCTTGTCAGATGCGTGAAGAGAGAAAACGAAGTCAAAACAGCCATGTGCTGTCGAAGCTGCTCTGAAGGCCCCTCTGTGCTTGCCTGGGACAGCAGCTCTCTGGAAGCCGAGCTGGCCCCATGGTTCCAGCGCAGGTGCCTCAAAGTGAAAGGGTCAGCACTCTAGGTTTCTATGTAATATCATAAAAGCCATGGGCTGGAAATAGCCGAGGTATTAACTCTGTCTTGACACACACCAGTTGCTTGCTTTGTGCCAGGCTTCATTGTGGGAATTTTTTTAAATGATATGAAATAAGGAGATCGTTGGTACTCAAAGATTTGTAATTCGGGGACAGAGCACGCTAAAGTGCAAAAATAATTTCAGTAAGACATGGAGACAAAAGCACCAGTAAGAAAACGTGCATTGTTTGTGGTACCGTGTGATGGAATGTGATGCAGCCTCTGACTTCATCTTCCCCGCCCACCCAGCCACCACGCTGGGGACCCTTGTCATGGGGAGGTCACAGGGCGAACACCAAGGCACCATGGGGAGCCCAGGGGGAGTCAGGGGCTGGTGGCCAGTTTCTGTAACCACACACCAGCCGTGCCCTGCTGACCCCACAGAGCAGCGAGCTACTGCTGGGCAGAGGAGACCCTGACAGTGGACACACCAGCCACAGAAGTCACTCCACAGGGAAGTGCAGGCAGAGGGGTGGTCGCAGTCGCAGATGGCACTCGGACAGACCACGTGAAAGCCATGCCCCTGCCGACTCATGGATGAGGACGTGGGCAGAGGGTGCGCTGGCCATGGATGGTCCTGAGACAGGGCCGTCAACTCCCAGGCCCCACTGAACTGGGGGCCACAGATGCCCACTGAGGGTGCAGCCACATCTGTGAGGGAGGAGTCACACGTTGGCAAGAAGACATGAAGAAGACACGCCCTCAGCCTCCACACACTAGGGCCAACAGAGGGGGCCGGAGCTGAGTTCTGGGGAGCAGCTGGCTGGGGACTCCCGCCAGGCCTAGGAGCAGCGCTGGGGAAGTGGCAGCCAACTCAGGAGCTGGGATGGGTCCCACTCTGACATGGATGGCAGGGAGGAGACACCTCTCATGCTCAGGGACCCACAGGGCCACACCGTACATCACTGTGGAGCACCGGAGGTATCCACATGACCAGGCCATGGCCAGGGGCCACTGTCACAGGCTGTGGAACACACCTTACTTCAGTCACGCCTGTCCTCACTCTGCAGGTGTGGGAGTGTGGGTCTCCACGCACCCTGCCCTGGCACATGGGAAAGGGGGAGCCCCATCAGGACCACTGCCAAGCTCCAGGTGCCTGCCTCTCCTCCTCCACCCTCCCTGCCCAGCAGCCTCTGTGCCCCTCAGTCCTGGGACCTCAGCTCCACGATGGCTGCCCTTCCTGCCGGCGATGCCACCCCCACCAGTGCACCCAGGCTCCTTGTCCCACGCCACACCGGCCTCAGCTGCCTCCCCCAAGGGACACCACGGGCCCCGGCCCTGAATACGTACCACTCCCGGGAAGGGGCCAGACAAGCTGTCAGGTCCTTGGCGCTCTGGGTGCTGCCCAGAGCCATGCACAAGTAGCTTTTCCATAAATGACTGCTGAAAAGTGTTTCACTGAATATGTTCCTATTAAAACCTAGCTTTTGTTTAAAGCTTGGGTCTTTTTTAACAGCAAATTGGTATTCTTGCAGATTAATTTTCTCAGCATGGGTTTAGTTAAGCAAGTTACCTGTGGCTATTTCAACACACTCTCTTTCCCTTTAATTACAGATGGGGTCGCAAGACCACTATGCAAATGTTCTTTAAAAACCAGCTGGAAATTTTGTCCATGTAGCACTGTCTGCAACTGTGGTGACAAAGGAAAAGCCCAGGCCTAACTGCCAGGCAGCAGCTGCCAGCCTCACCTCTTCCCAGAGGCCTCACCAGGACAGCGAGCAGGAAACAAGATCTAAGTGCAGCCTGGGCACGGAGCATGCACAGGACTCCAGGCCTCCCAGGGAGTGGGCAGTGTGCAGAGCTCACACAGCATTTCCATGCTTCAAGCTCAAACAAGGGTTCACAGAGCTCGCTAAGCCCTTCGTGAGCCTGCATCCATCCACAGTGTGACTTCCCAGCCCTTCGAGTCAGTATATATAAAGCTGTGAATTATGAGATTTCTTCCTTGCATTTTCATCTTAGAATAGCAACCGGGACCTTGGAGAAACTCAGGTTTGTAAATACTCTACAGCAATACGGAAAAAGATAAATGGCAGCTGCCAGACTCATGAATCTCTGTAACTTCTGAGCTTCAGTGCTATTTGGAACACTGTGGCTAAAACTGATACTTCAATTAATTCCAAAATACAAGCTTGTTTTGCACTAAAGAGCAATTCTTTTTCCCCACTGTGTTTTCATAACTTGCTTTAGATGTCTCCTTACACCTACTTGATATTTTAGGTGTTAGTGCTTTATCACTAAAAGCATTTGCTCTGATCAATAAGGCAGCTTGTCATAAAACCATTTTCCCAGATGAAAAGTTTCAGAAATCATAAATATTACTCACAATTTTGTCAAAAGATTGACCTAAAAAGATAAATATTAGAAATAAACAAATACATGGGAATAACATGAAATTACATTTCTGTTCCAGAGTGATCGGCACCACTTTCCTGCCTGGAAGGCTGCCAAGAGAAGTGGGTGCAGTCATTGCTCTTCTAGTTGCCGGATGATGAGGAAAACAGGACCCACCCCTACTCACACAAACACCAGCAGCACAGATAAGAAAGCGAACACACACTCCTGGATAAACACCAACACCAAAGGATGGGGAAGTTGTGCCACGACCTCTCAGGCTGGACCGGGATGAGGCCACAGATTCCTGCACCGCTTGTTAACATCTCCTGGTTCCAAAATGATACAGCAGGTCCTGTCAGGGAGCAGCTCTGGATCGGAGTCCTCACTGCCCACGCAGGGCCAGAGGAGTCTCCAGTGTCAGCACCCGTCAGTCGATCGGGACCACGGGGAACAGGGAAGTAGGTGCCCATGGGGAAGGTTTCTCTCTCTCTCCTGCTTCCCACATTCTCCTATCTGGCACCTGCTGATCTGTCCACACCTCACACACCAGGACATGCTGAGGGGGCTGGACAGGCTCTGTGTGCCCCTCGGTCCCCACTCCCTCCATTCTCAGAAAGCACACAGATGCATGGGCATCGTGGACACACACTTGGAGAGAACTGACCCACTGCAGGGCAAAGCCAGGCTAGAGGAGTGTGAATGGGGTAGAGGAGAGCAGGGCCACCAGGGGACAGGCCCGCATAGACAAGCAAACAGAACAGGCACAAAGCCCAAAGCCAGATGCAGGGTAAGAGAGACCCCACATCTGCTCTGCTCTGAGGAAATCACTCCACAGAACGAGGGCTGGATTGCACCACAGTGGCACCAGGTGCCAAGAAGCATCCCAGCCTCTCCTCTTGGCCTGTCCCTGCTCCACTTCCCAGGTCCCAGGAGCTGTGTGGCTTTCTTCTGCAGGCTCTCCTGATGCTGTCCTGCCTCGAAGCCAGCCAGCCATGGATGGAAACCTCTACACATGAGCCAAATAAACCACTTCTCCTCTAGGTTGTGTACATCAGGTATGTTGTCCCAACAGGGGAAGCAGGCTATTACACTGCATACCAACCCATAATTAGGGTTTTCTGCATTTCATTGCAAACTATGCTGATGATCTATCCAGGCAGGAGGAAAAAATGAATGAGGAAGTCAATGGCTGGGGACTCCGTGGCCCATGGCTCCTGGAGATTCTGATTCTTGGGATGTCTGAAAGCAGGTTCTTCAGTAGACACTTAATTTAATTAAACCTTCTGCAAAGACCCACATTTTATGGGTTGTGTCTCAGTTATTTTCTTGTTGTAGGAAACAATACCTGACACCCAGAAGTTGAGGAGGAAAGGTTTATTTTAGCTCACAACTTATAGAGGTTTCAGTCCATAGTCTGTTGGTTTGAAGTCAGGGCAGCATGGGAGAGGGTCATCACAGAGGAGACAGTCCATGGCAGGGTAGGCAGGCAGGGCAGCCATCAAAGGAACAGGGATCTTTCCCAGCCACACCACAGTGACCACCTCTTCCCACCAGACTCCACCTTCCAACATCATACCCAGCTATAAAGCTATGAGTGGACTCACCCAGTACCACACACCCATGACCCAGTACCACACACCCATGATCTAGCCACCTCCCAGAAACCCCACCTAGGAACCCATGAGGCTTTAGGGGACATCTAGATAGAAGCCATAATAGGTTGATAGCAAAATTTACCTTTCTGTCAATGGGGAATTCACTGGGTCATTCAATCAGAGATGTGAGCGCCCCTATCAGGACACTCCCCCAGCACAAGGTCTCCCCCAACCAGCACTGCAAAATGGAACATTAAAAGCTAGGAATTTTCCTTTTAGATATAAGCAACTTCTCCAAACTTCCTCCTGCTGAGCACACAGCCCACAACCCCTTCTCTCCTCAGCCCCAAAGGAGTGACAGGATATGCAGATACCAGCCCCAGGAGACCAGGAGCCTGGTTTCTTTGCCACAAAAAAGAGGAGGATGAACTGAAGATGCTGAAGTGATAAAGCAAGTGTAAAGATCTGCATTGTCTCTCTGTGCTCCCCTCCCTTCTGTTCCTTAATGTAAAAGACCCTTGCCCACCTTACACAAGGACATGCTGATTTGAGGCAAATGGGCCCCTCCATCTCCTCAGAGCGAGCTCTGAATTAGTCCTTTCTCCTTTTTATCCAAATACATGGCCTTCTGCGTGGTCAGCAGAGAGCAAACTTGAGTGTGTGAGCCTCCATGGCTGGGAACACTAGCACAGAGCACTGAGTCCAGACGACAGTCTCGAGGGCTGCTGCTCAGAGCACAGCTAGCACAGGCAGGGTCCTGTCCACAGTCAGTCCTTCCCTCCTGTTCCCTTGGGGATGCCTGGACTCCCCTGAGCACTCTGCACTCTGCACAACAAGGACAGCCTCCCTCATCACAGAGGGCAGAAGCACTCCTGGCTGTGGGGACTCCATCCTGAGGGAGACGCCCTTGGCTCCACAGGGTACTCTGTGGGCCTGGAGCCAGAAGGAGCAGGGTGAAGAGGGCTTCAGGTCTGAGGACAACAGAAGGCCGTGCGGCGGACTTTCTTCAGCAGTGACATATATGGCTGCTCTCTGCCGGGTCCACCCAGGTCATGCCAACAGTGGCTTTGCTGACCCCTCTCCCACAACAGCAGAGATGAGGGAGGGGCAGCTTGGGTGTGGAGAGCTTGCTGGGCTCCTGGGGGTCAGCAGGGGAAAAGAAAATCCCAGTTTCTCCATCTTTGGATCTTCCACATCTCCTAACTTTGACCCACTGCCTACTGCTTTTCTTCTTGTTATCACTCTGGAAATCAAGGCTAAATACTTCTTGTGACAGCACCATCAAGCTGGATGGATAGCAAGTGCCCCTCAGCTTCCTTACAAAGTGACCCAAACCGCCTCTGCATCTAATGGCAATGACTGTGGCTCAAAAGCATCCAGGCTGAGCCAGCCCTGGTGTCACCTCCACCCTATCAGCCACCTTGGGCTTCCAGTGGAAATGCATACAAGGCTGCAAGGTGAAAGCGATGTTACTTAAGGAGCACCGGTGTTACACACTCGACACACTCTGCACCATGTGCACAGAGAGCAGCAGTGTTAATCTTCCCAGGCAAGCGAGAGGACAAAAACTATTAATGAAATTAGGATGAAGTTTGCTTTGCAATTGTAGGGAATGTGAATCACTGTTAATTAGAAACATACTCCCATAAATAAAATATTGGATTATAAAACTGCTATAACATTTAATTGCTATTCATCAAGAGATGTTCCTATCTAATAATGTCCGCTGATTTTAACTTCTTAATATCAAAAAACTGCAAAAATAAGGTGACTTTCTGTGAGTACAACCCAGCTACTCCTATTAAACAGTCGCATCAAAAAGTAAATCTGAGTTTTCCACATTACCCAAACAAAAGTACAACGAAGGCAATAAAACCTTACTTTAACTTTGTGTTCCTCTTCGTTGATTAAGCCATTTACTGACATGTTCATGGACTTTGATATTATTGCATCGAACAGAACATTAGAATCTATTTCCGACCCTGATGGATAAGATCCCAAATAGAAATTTCAGGTACTAAACATGCACGATAATTGTGTGAAGCCAGCTATGTTGCTGTCCTCTGATTTGGTTTAGACATTCTATTACCTAAGTCATTAAAGCAAAATTCATTCTGATGCAAAATGAACTACACAGTCTGTATGGAAAGAGAGTGGCTTTTTAGTCTGCTGGTGGATATAACTTCAGTCACACTGGGGATGTGCTTCACTCATGAACAAAACTGGTATGAGCTGTGCTTATCCTAGCTCCTCCAAGCCCAGCATCTCTGGACAGTGGACACGGGGTCTCCTTCCTACAAGCTGTTTGGATCCAGGTTCATAAAGTGTCTCACACTCCAGGGCTGCCACACAGGTGTAGATGCAGATGAGTTCTCCAGGCCCATCTTGTGGAGAACCCTGAGCCTTGGAAATCTCTCCAAGGCAACAATCAAAGTCCCCAAGATGGGCTGGATCAAAATTACCCCAGTGACTTCCTAGGACTCCTTACCAGAACACATGGGACACTCTGGGCAGCACAACTTCCAACACAAAATCACCAAGTCATCCTGAAGACACAGCGGAGCTTCCAGGAGACACCAGCTCAGGCCAGCTGCTGCCAGACAGCAGTGTTAGCAGGACTCACACACAGTTCTGGTGACTCCACCCTTACACTGCCAAAGCAGATTCCCAGGCAGGGTAGCTGCTCAGCATAGGCTGCCCAGGCTGGGTCACCCTTAAAAGGCCTCCCTTAGCCAAAGCGAATCAGCCTGCTACATTTAGTAGTTGTACATTTAGACAATCACTCTGCTGTCTGTGGCTGTGTTAAAATAGAAATGTTCCTGAGAGGCCGTGTGTGTGTGTGTGTGTGTGTGTGTGTGTGTGTGTGTGTCCATTCTCTGGGGCAAGCCTCGGGGCCTTCCATGAGGAACAGCTACACAAAGGGAGAGGACCAGAGCAGTGTAGCCATGGGGAGGCAATCTAGGCAGGAGGACCAGGTGGCCGAGATACCAGGAACCACAGGTCAGGGGCACAGCACAGAGCACACCTTGGGGTGGAGGGGGCTGACTTCCATGAGACCTGGAGGCTGGTTCCCAGTCTGCAGGGCTTGGCAGCCGGCTGCCGGCTCCAGGAGACAAACATGCCAGAGGAGAAGCTAGGAACACACTCCACCGTAAGGAAGCAGACTTCAAACGCAAGCCCTGTGCAGCACCCAGCGACAGGCTGCAGGGCAGCTGAGCCGCACACTGTACACCCATGAGGGGTTGAACAGCACACGGTCATTCAGCGGGGAGCTGGACAAGGGCCACTACAGCTCTGAGCAAATGATAAGCGCATCCCTGGGTAAGCACCAAACTGCACCCAAAAGCTGTTGCTCACAAATTATAATTCAGTTGTTGTAATAGGTGTGAGAAACTAATGGATAAAACTTTAGTTTTAAAAACAGCTGGAGCAGCTGGATGTAGTGAGATTTCTGCCAACACTGCTATGCTATGGACTAGGGTCCCTGGGCGAGACCTGACTTCGGAATCCTAAAACACAAGACACGTCTTCTGCTTCCTATGGTTAACTGCATGTGGATCTACTTCATGATTAAACTAGTCCTGGACATGAGCAGCAGCTGACACATTAGCAGCTGCCTCCCACCACGATGTGGGGAGGAGGGTCACACAGCGTCCACACTGCAGTGCTGTAAGGCAGGCCTGAGGCCGGACCTACTGCATGGCGGCCACTGTGAGAATTCAGTGACCCTCAGGCGCACCTCACAGTCTGCTCAGCCACAGGAGGAGCCCAGAGGAGGAAGGAAATGTGGCTATGACCTGCTCAGGTGAGCAAGGGTGGTTGTGGGGTGTTGGAGGGCCTGGCCTCAGGAATGAGAAGCCCCTCAGATGTGCCCAGGCCTCAGAGCAGCCAGGTCTGCTGAGGGAGAGGTGAGTGCTAAGGGAAAGTCCTGGCACCCTGTGCCGCTGCGGACAGGGACTGTGTGGGAAGCGGTGGGTGGCAGCCATGTGCCAGGGTGAAGAGCGTGGCTGCAAGGGGAGGCCTGTGAGCTGGGAGACAGGGCCAGAAGCGTGGAGCCCAGGCCCAGTGGCCGCTGTCAGCTCAGCAGGAGGAGGGAGGCCAGATGCTGCTGGGGCGGGATCAAGGCCAACAGGGTGCGGAAGGACTTCCTCACAGCCTGCTGCTGCCAGACAAGGGTTATGAGGAAAAGCAGAAACCCATTTCCAGTCCTGCCATAAATGAACAGCTACCCAGACTACAGCAGGCAGTGATGAAGAATGTAAGGAAAATGAAAAAAAGGAATTTAAGGCCGGGTATTCCCTGAGGCCTTGAAGAAAAGAATGGAGAGTTGCACTTAGCCAAGAGACAAAGCTCTCGGTTTCCAGATGATCATCCTTGCAGGTTTCAGTGATCCTGAAGCCTAAATCTATGTGCTCTTGAAGTGTACTTATTTATACAATTCTCTTCCTCATCTGAGGATGGTTTGGGACCAGTTTCTTGGTCTGAATACTAAAGAGTGCCAGCAGATAGGAGCAGTGTGGGAAGGAAACTCACTCCCTAATCACAGGCTTTCATGTGGAGACTCAAGGTCCCCGGGACAGCATGGCCCATGCTGTCACCCAAAAAGAGCCAGGCACAGCCTGTGGATGAGCATTCCAGTGAGGATACTGAAGCCACAGGAAAGCATCAGTTCCTCTAAACACATATACAGACACAGCATCCTGCTGAGTTGGATATCAATCAGTGAAAAATAAAAAACCAAGATCCTACTTACTGCTTCTTTACCCTACACTGGGAGAAAGTCAGTCAGGAAAGGCTCTAGGGTGCAGCAGTGAGGTCCACATAGACAGCGAGACACCAGGTGGGTCACTCCATGGATGGACCTCAAGGACAGCATGCCACCTCCTCGAAGGACCCAAGGTTAGACCCCAGGGACAGAGGCAGGGAGACAGGAAGGCTGCACACACCCATTCATAAGTGGGTGGCCAGGTTTTGTCCGCTGGCTGTGCTTCCGGGACAACCGCAAAAGCTGAGTTCGAGAGACACTGGGAGATGGACCGAGAAGGGCTGGAGTGACTGGTGGGCAGCACAGGGCTCGCCTCTTCCACTGTGGTCATGAGGCACTTACTGTGCCTAGCCAGGGCTCCTAACCCCTGTGGACAATCCCCCACCCCAGGGAGCCAACCGTCTCTACTCCTGACCGCCTGTGAACCATCCCACACTCCCCAGTGCTGGCAGCCCTCTCTCTGCCCAGGGCTGCCGACGTCTGTGATCCCTGCAGGACGCTGAGCACCTGCAGCGAGGCAAAAGCCTCGAGTCAAGATCACCAACCTCTACCCATGCTACTGAGCAGGAGGAATGCAGAGGAGTCTGCAACAAGAGATGCCCAAAAGTGCCGTAAAAAAGACATGGTTTGGGGTCACAGAGAAAAATCAGAATTCAGCCTGATTTCACCACACACTGGCTCCACCATGGCACCATTTCCTGCGAATCTTCCAGCAGCTACACGAGGCTGCACTGCCAAGTGTCTCGCACGCTCCGCGGGGCTGGTGCCTTGGCCTCCCTCCCTCTCCCAGCTCCACGGAGCTGTCCTGCTGCCTCTCGGCATGAGGAGCAGGTTCAGTTGGACTTTTCTCCTTTAAGTAACAAATTATAATTTATGCGGCATTTGAGACAAGACAGCAAATGGGAACCACACAAACTAAGTTACTAAAATACGCCAAGTGAAGTTTAATTCACATTGTCATTAGAACGGAACCTGCCACCGAAGCTGGGCCACTTGGGAAGCTAAGCCTGAGCTGGTCCTGCTGGGCTCAGCATGGAGCCTTCTGGGGCTCAGCTCAGAGACCCTGGCCAGCCAAACCCCCCAGCTGCATCTTTTCTCCCATGGTTCTCTCCCCACTGCAGTGGCGCCTGGAGAGGAAGCACGTGAAGATGCCCCTCCAGGTGCTCAGTCACGCTGGGGCTGGGGCTGGGGTTAGGGGACTGAGGGGACTTTGGCCTCGGTCCCTGGTCTCTGTCCACAAAGTGTAGCCCTGTTCACAGACCTAGGGACGCTCAGAAATCAGGAGGCCACAGAGGAGAGTTATCTGAAGGTATTTTCTATTAACAGATTGCCATTTGCTAGGGAAACTAACAAAAGCAAAATATTCCACCCTTACAGGATGCTTGTTCTCAGTATTGATTGAAATTTTTAGAATTTTATCTACAGAACATTACTTTAAAAATCCTACACAAATTTGATTGGTCTGCTGTCCTTCAACATAATAATTTCACTCTCTTTGTAAAGTTTTCTCTCCATCAATCACACTGAAGTTGCTAGACAACCAGTGAAGGACAGACAAATTAGCATTTTGAGACCACCGGCGTGCTAATCGCAGGTGTCATTTGACTTAACCCTGACACACAGTGAAGTCTTGGCCAAGGCTCACAGATCCACTGTGCCAAGAGGGAACCTTCCATGCATGTGTCCAGACAGAGGACGAAGGTGACAGGCCCCCAGGTCTGAGGCTGCAGTTTCTCCTCCCAGGAGCAGAACGTGGCCTCCACAGTGCTGGCTCTGCCAAGGAGACAGGAGATGTGGGAGCACTACGCAAACTGCAGTCTTCACGAATGTTTGCTTTTCCTGTCCTTTTAAGATTGATTTGGAAGTATGTCTGAGACAGTAGGCACCTGCCCTGCTCAAGCCTAAACATTTAGATAAACACCTGGGACGCAGCAGCTGTTCTGAGGTACAGTCCCTGAGCTCAGCTCTTTGCCAGGAGGCAACTGATAGTGACACAAGGAGACCCAGAACTCAAGCTTCCTGTTCCTCATGGGAGGCAGCATTTGTTTCTGCTGCTGCCATTTACTGCAACCGTCCATCACTAAAAAGAAAGACACCCAGTCACCAAACCCTAAACAATAGAGAATGTAAAATAGGAGGCAGGGTGCTTCCTACACCTGAGCACATATCACTGGCTCATGTCAGGTCAGAGCACTCACCAGATGCTGCCTGCTTTGTGCTCTGTCCCTGGCCAGTGACAGATGTGCTAAGAGCCATCTGCCCTGGCATTCTGCTCAGCGAACTTCGTGGGCAAGACACTGGCCCAAGGTCTGCTGCCGCAAGCCAGGGCCCTAAGGATCAGCCCACACCAAACCTCAGGAAGGAGCTGCCTGGCAACAAGGGCCGGAGTGGGCAGGTGCTGATGGGAAGCAATTGCTAGACACTGGTGCTTCTTTGCTGAGGGAAGAGGCAGCTGGGTGTACCCTGGGGGTTCATGGGGATAGAGCGCACCAGGCGAGACCGCAGCTGTCCTACTGGGTCATCCGACTCGATTCTGAGCAAACTGGTTGGCGAGCTGTCACTTGCCCAAGGGCAGGCAGTGCAGAACTGGGCCAGACTCCAGGACTTTCACATCTCCATCCAGGGACTTCTCCACTGCTCTTTTTAAAACACACAGCTCCGGGGACCCACAAGGCAGAAACAGATGGACACACACGAAGCTCTGGCTGTGTGATGCTACTGACACACCCACTGAAAGGACCATCTTCATAACTTCCGGAGGGACTGGGGCTCAGAAGACACTGCCAGCAAGGATCCCTGATGTGTGACAGAAACCCTGCTGACCTGTAGTTGCCTGGCAAACAAGCAAGGGAACCGAGTCTCCAGGACTTCAGGCAAAGCATCCAGGGTGCGTATGACACAGGTGGAACTGAACCCGAGTCCCTCCGCCACACACTAGCTCAGTCTAGCGTTAGAGTGAACAGTGTCTAATGTGCTGCACACACTCAGACCAATGAGCCAAACAAGCAGGCTGCCACACATGGAGCCTGGGTCACACGGAAAATGAGCAACAGCTCTTGCTTTCCAAAGAGTTTACTGTCTAAAAGGGAGGTCAGATGTAGAAAAAGGAAATTAAAGCTCTGTGTTTCTTCAGGTGCTCCTCTCTGCAAAGACCCAGGAAAGAATCAGAGCTGCGAAGAAAATAATCCCCTCCTCTCTGGGCCTACCGGACAGCAGGGCTGATCAGGGTGAACGAGACACTGACTGGACTGTGGCCGTGGACCCAGCCGCCAGCCACAGACCAAGGGGAAGAGGACAGCAGACGGGCCTGAGCCTGGGCCCAAGAAGTGGCCGGTGGGTCCTCCACACCCTCAGAGCTCATCTTGAGACGCACAAACCACTGAGGCTCTGAATTCCACTGGAAGACTTTTATTTTATGGCAAATGCGCTTCTCTTTCTTTCTTAGACCTCCTGGCACAATGTCAGTAGCACAGCTGGGTTTTGTTATAAGGCAATATTTTTTCCTCAAAAGCAATAATTTCTGTCACTTTATAAAAGTCTCACAAGGTCTTTTCTGAAAATGTCTGTGTGGTACAAGGCACAGGGTGGTCATTCGAATCCCCGGCTGGCAGCTAACAGCTCATTGTAACAGAGGGTACAAGGCTAGAAGGGAGAAAGAGTCGAGGGTGATACACACTCCAGCTCAGCTGCAGTGCAAGAGGAAGGCACAGCACACACTGAGCGCCTCTCACATGCCAGTGTGGTCCTGAGGGTGTGCACACTGGGCCCACAAGCCAGGCTTTGCCAAGCCCTCCGCGGGTGAGGAAACTGAGGGTGGCAGAGCTGAATGACTGCCACACTCAAGCCCCCAGGGTGTTGGAGCCAGGGTCCAGGTGGGCAATGGAGTCTTTTCCCACCTGCTCCACACTCCACTGCAGGTACATCAGACGAGGCCAGCTACCTGATCGGAAGTGACTTGGGCATGAGCAACACCATGTCTAGTCCATCAGAAAATAGCAAGACAGACAGGCAACGTGGGCATCGAGACTGCACACACTTATACTCAATATCAAAATTCAGATTCCTCACAAAAAGGCAACCCATAGAATAGGAGGAAATTTTTTCAAACCACAGACCTGACCAGAGATTAATATCCATAAATACAAGGAACCACTTCAAGTCAGCAAGAGCAAGCAGTTCAAAAATGGGCCAAAGGCTGGAAGAGACACTGCTCCAAAGATACACACTGGCCAATGTCCCCATCAAGAAGAGCCAACATCATCAGCACTAGGGAAAGCCAAGTCCACACCACACTGGCACCCACACTCACCCAGGGGCTGCCCACAATTGAAAACCAGAGCCAGACAAGTCCTGATGAAATGTGGAAAAGGGAGAGCCTTGTTCACTGTCATGGTGCAAAATGAAAGGGCCCCTGGGGAAGTGGCCTGGCTGCTCCTCAGAAGTTAGAGTTAACACAGGTCCGGTCCAGTAGACAGCAAAGGGATCAAAAGCAGACTCAACAGATCTGTGCTCACCAGTGCTCACTGCCACAGTATGCATGACAGCCACAAGGGGAAGGCAACCAAAGTGTCCACCGACAGATGAATGGAGATAGAAAACACACCAGCTACACAGGAGATGTGCTGAGCCCCGGAAGGAGGAAGCTCTGCTGTGGCCACAGCATGGTGGACCTAAAGCCATGACCCTGAGTGAAGCCAGCCTCAGACAAGTCCCGCGTGGCTCCACTCATGCAGTGTGGAGACCGGTCCCTGCACAGAGACTCACAGTGGACAACAGGGTGCCAGGTGCTGGGTAGGAGGGACTGGGAGTCACCCCTCCATAGTACAGGGTTCCTCCCAGGGGTCACAAGAAAGTTCTGCAAGTGGATGCTGATGACGGCCAGCACACCTGCCTGTGATCTTCTCAGACAGCTTCTCCCACCAGGGCATCTCTGCCCCACACTCTACTGCATGGACCTTTATGCACACCTCAGCCTATGTCATGTCCACCACTGGCACCCACAGCCATGCTGTGCACCTCACCTTGTGGACAGAGCCCTGGCACGGCAGGCTCAGGGCACATGTTCAGCAACACTACAGATCAGTCAATAGGGACAGAGTAAGAACACACACTTGACACCACAGTTCCAAGACTGCCCCTCAAGGCACTTGGAATACAGGATGCAGGCTAACCTAAAATTTGAAGAGAAACAGCAGTACTCAATATCTGCTGGACTATGAAGTCTGCTACCTCAAGAGCACCTACAGTGTCGAGGTCGAGGTCACCTGCTCCTCACACCCTTTTAAGGGCATCATCTCCATGAAACTCAGGCTTGGATATGGATTTAAAGCATGTTCCAAGCAAAAATCAGTGTGGAAAAAGAATGCAGATGGGCTGTTGCATCTAATTCCAAAGTCTGAATATCACATAATGCCTGAAAGGGCAAGCATTCCAGAATTAAGTAAATGTGGTGTTTAATAATTAAATGCAAATATTTCTCTTTTGGTTTATAGCTATTTTTAAAACAGCTGCTACCATGTCTGGTCTGAAACACACAGCAGGTTATTGGACTTGCCCACCTAATGAGAGGGGCTCTTGGGTGTTATTTTGAGTATGGACACAGTGAAAATGATCACTGATACACAAGGGTGCAGAGGATAAGTACTGCCTGGAGCTTCCTGATGAAGCAATGGAGAAATCCTACAAAGGTGAACTCAACAGAGCAGGTGAACAACACTGTACTGATTAGCAGAAACACACAGGCTCTAACCAGCTCTCTGTCAGTACCTGAGCAAGGCCCATCTGTTCTGAACATTGTCTTCTGATAGACACTGGAGCAATTCAGCTCCGGTACACTCTGTGGACAGCCTTTGATGGGACCTGTGTGTAGAACTCATGCAGTTACATAGACATGTGGTGACTGCTGATGGGTAGGCCAAAGGTCAGTGATCATAGGTGAAGCCCAAATGTTACAACAGACGGTATGTCAGAGACAACAAAACTAGAAGGGAGAGGTTTGCAATTACAGAACAGTTAGAGGCTGTTATAGTTTAGATCTAAGCTGTCCTCCAAAGTCTCATGTTCAGAGGTGGAGCCTGGCCAGAAAAAGCAGGTCCCTGGAGGTGTGACCTTAAGGGTGCACTCTTGTACCCAGCTCTTCCCTTCTCTCTACTTCCTGGCCACAATGGTGTGAGCCGCTTTGTCTACCAGGCCCTTTCACTGCTATTTCTGCACTGGAGCAAGTTGACCATGAACTGAACATTCTGAAACTGTTGGCAAAAATAAACTCTTCCTTTAAGTTTCAGGTGTCTGATATTATGTCCCAGTGATAGGAAGTGACTAATACAGAAAATTGGCACCAAAGATGGAGTCACCACTGTGACTTTATCTAACCATGTGGTTCAGAAGTGCTTGAAACTGACTTGAAGAAGGAATTTCTAAAGGTTTGGAAATGCTAGCTAGAGAGACCCTGGAATGTTGTGAACAGTATTAGATATGCAATTCTGGCCAGAAAACCAGAGTGCTCAGAGGAATACAGACGTTAAAGGGCAGGCTCTGGAGGTTTGGATGCAATGCCATTTGTGTTATTCTCAGCAGAAAATTTGTCTGTATTTTGGCTGAGACTTTGCAAGATACTGAGATTAAAGGTGGTGAACTAATTAATCTTGTGGGGGATATTTCAAGGTAGCCAAATGTTGAAGCTGTTGGCATGAGTACTGTTGGCTGCTTTCAGATCTACAATGAGAATCAGGAGCAAATAGCAGAGCTGAATAATTTGAAAAGTTTGCATTTTCATCAAAAGGGAATTGCCTACAAAGTTGTGGTAAAGGAGAGCACGGCTGTTGAAACAAGAGGCCAAATAACTGCACAATAACTGGTGGCTGACCTTGGTGTCTTCCATGTGGTGATGGTATTTCAGGTATTCAGAATTCAAGAGTTATGGAGTCATGAAGGTTCCACCCAGATTACAGAAGGAGGCCTGGGAGAAGCAGGCCAAAATGTGTGACAGGACCACAGCCCCTGCAAAGAGTCTCTGAAAGGGTAGCATGTGAAGCTGCGAGATTAAAGCTAAAGATGCAGTGGAGAGCTCAGTAAGTTGGAGATGCCAGATGCCAGAAAAGCAGATTGTCTGCTAAGAAAAGCTGCAGGCAATGAGCACAGCCAGCCCAAGAGAGGTCATGCATGCACTGCAACCAGTGAGATGATAGGAGTGGGACTGCCCAAGCTCTTTGAGCTCACGTATCATCACCAACTTCACTTTTGCAACATATGTGTTCTACACAGGTGCTGTGTCGAACAGGATTTAATAGTTACCCTGCTAGTTTTTGGTCTTGCTTTGGGGTGACTTCTATTTCCCTATCCCTCCCTCTTGGCAAGGGAATGTTTAGCATGTGTCATTGTATGTTCAAAGTATTTAGCTTTCTTTTTTGTTTTTACAGGGACTCGTGGCTAAGAGTTTGCCTTGAGTCTCAGAGGATACCTCAGACACGACTTTTTAGCAATGCTGAAACTGTTAAGACTTGGGCAACTCTTGGAGATGAACTAAATGCATTTTGCATATAACATGGACCTGAGTCTTTTTAATACCATGGATGAAATATTATGGTTTAGTTCCAAAATGTCCTCTAAAAGTCTCACTTTCAGAGGAGTGGGCAAAAGCAGTGAGTCACTGGGGGCATGGCATGGAAGAGTATATGCTCATCCTTGGCCTCTCTCTTCTTTCTTTGATTCCTGGGTGCCATTCAACAAACAACTTTCCTCTGCCAGCCCCTTCTACCGTGTCATTTCTCTCTTGGAGTCCAGCTGACCATAGACTGAATCCACTGAAACTATGAGCCAAAATAAACCTCTCCTCCTTTAAACTGTTAAGTATCAGGTATACTGTCCCAGCAATGGGAATGTGATTAATACACAGGGTGAGCTCCAAAATGTCTCACTGTTCTTCATCTAACCATCATCACACTCATTTTCTAGGCATGCAGGCAGGTGGTGAGGCTAACACCCACATGCCTGAACTTTAGAAACCCCTTATATGCCCTGCAGACTTCATAAAAGTCAATTCCTGTAAGCATTAATTTATAGGCACAAGTGTTTTTTATCATGCAACAAATAGACTTATAAACATTATATAAGCTCTATTTATTTTATCTTTGATAACTTTCACTGAATTCTTAAATCTCTTGAAAGTGCTTCCTTTATATTTGAATAATGGGTAAAAGAAATTCTGCAAATTGGCTAATGAGAATGTCTAGCTCACAACATAATTGTCACAGGTAGAAATCCTGTATTTGGAACCATTTAGGGTTTCCTGTGCTTATTTTTCCAAATGTCCTTGACAGGTGCACTTGTCTGAGCACAAGACATCTTCAGTTCCTTGGACCTTCTCCCTGAAGAGTATCCAGTGGCATGACAAGAGGGAAAATGACACTCCTGACAGACTCAAGGCATAATTTACAATGTGGCAAATGTTGTTACCAAACATTGTTAATAAAATAATGTCAACATATCCACTTCCCTTCAGGATTTATTTCCTGGTGCTCTAAGACATTAAGTTTCTTATCTCTACCAAGGGAGGCAAAGTGAGGGTGAGGTCTCCATGATCAGGCTTTGCTTCCTTCTGTCCCTGGAACACCTGGTGGTAGATTACCTGAATCTGTGTTAAGACAATAGAATGACTATTTAAAAGAATTCTGGGATTATTAGCTGCCATCAGTTTTTCTGACATGACTTTCTCCGTAGGTACCTTTAATTATCCACCCAAACCTTATTTTCTTCTTTAACTTTCTCAATCTTACAAGCTCGATCTAACTGTCAAGCTCTTGGGTGGGTCCATCTTTCTATTTCTTCCCTAGAAAAGAATCCAATTGCCATGTGCAGCAAACAATAGGATTGTTCACTTAAGTTTACCAGCTCTGCAGGAACCTGGGGTCCTCTGGTTATCTCCCTAAGGAACGGTCTAGTGTAGCACTCACAGTATCACGTTGGTGTCTGGCTGTGACAGACACAGATGCTCAAGGGCTTCGGTACCAGGAAGACATAACAGACCTAGGTGAAGCCATCCTCATTTGCTGGTTCTCACGTCACTGCATATGGCATATCACAAGTCACTGGGATCATGACTTTAGGCCCATGTGTCAATTAACTGCAAGAAAATATCTTTAAAAATAATGAAAGTGATTCTCAGATATTTTATATCTTTTCTCCCAAGTCACTAAAGAACTGTTCCCAAATTCATACTTGGGTACACTTGGATGCGATACAGTTCTATAATAGACTGTGTGTTCTGAAAGCATCTATACTAACTCACTTGATCTTCTGCTGTCTGGACCTTGCTGCCACAAACACTCCAAAACACCTGTTTCCTCGAGTCATTAAAAAAATGTACAAATTCCCCAAAGTGACATGCCAGGCTGCCCCTGCTCTTCCTCTGTGCTGGATGTGGCCATTGGCCCCTCTTCAGTCGGTTCCGGATCAGACCTCTAGCCCAAGCCCACTCCCAGGTTTTCTGACCATAGGACCCTGAGGACCTCTTCTCTCTGGGAGGCCCAGCCCCAGCTGACTCTGCTGCTCCACACAGGGGCTGCTGTGTTCCCCGTTGAGACCAAACCCATCCAGGCAGCTCCAACCTCCCACAGACAGAGAGCGAGGCATGGCCCATCCTGTGTCTTTCCCTCAAGCTGTGGCTTATCCCCTCCTCTCCAGGCCTCTGTGGGGAGTGGGGATAACAGCAACCACAGGAACCTGCAGATCTCCCAGAGACTCAGGTTCTCAGACACTCGGTCTGCCCGCTGCTTGGGCGGGCCAGGGGCCAAAGCATCCCATCTCAAAATATCGTCAACCTTCCTTAAAGCACCTCTCAAAGCAGGGACCCCAGCCAGGCATGAAGCGGTGGGTCCACAGCAGCAGACAGCTCAGACCCAGCTTGCAGACCCCAAGTCTTTCCTGATCTGCTTCACTTCCAGCAGGACTGCATGTTATCTGACAATGAGAAATGTCACTGTCCTGAGGGGCAATAGAGGCTACCCACACAGCGGAATCAGAAGCATGCTCCTTCCAGTTCCACAAGACCATTGCAAGACCACAACTTCCTTCCTCCACTCACAAGTCAGATGTGGGGAGGACATCACTGAATCCACCTGGTTAACCCATTAGGTAGATGCCTCTTCTGGTTCCAATGTGGAGATCCTATCCTTTGGGGTGATGCTCACGGGGACCCCAATTTTTTAGATATCAGCACATTTAGTGCTGTAATCTCCATTTGCTTAATGTTTTTCATATTTTACCATTATAATCCCATTAGAAGAGATTCTAGTTGTCATTATAGTCATTGTGCCTGCTTTTGAAGGATTTTAATAATGTTGAATTCATTTGGATTCGAGAGCAGCCATCACTCTCCAATTTGAAATCCTCCCTAACAACCAGACCTAGGTTATGACGGTGCATTCTCAGCCCCCTCAATGCCCAAGGAAGGGGAAGACTGGCCTGTGCCCCAGCCCTGAGACAGGTCCCTCACTGATCTGCTCCATAAGGAAACTGACAGCCCAGCAATTGAGCAAACAGGAAGCTCATTACCTGGGGGTGTGGGGTCTTACACATTTTTGCTGTTAGCACTGGGATCAGTGTTTTTATCTTAAGATGCATAAATAAATCTGATTTGGCTGTGTATATCAAAAGTTTAGCTGTTTGCAAAGGCGGTCTTTTTAACTCTAGGAAAGAAAAAAACCCCTGACTTTTTAACATCTCTCAAAGTGTCCAGGCTGCATCCTGACCAAGGTAATATGAGAACCTGCTCCTCCCTCTGCCACAGACAACCCTCACCTCATCATTAAGACTCAACAGATGTTCTTAGTAAACATTCCACATAAAAGAGGAAATGTGCTGGTATACCGTGTTTCAGATTGACAGAATTAAAATTGTCAGAACTAAAAATGAAGTTGTCCTCAGAGGGCATGGATTCAAACTGGGTCCCCAGAGCTGACTGCAGTGTGGAGCAGCAGTTCCCTGGGGCCAGACCCTTGGCTGTCTCAGAACACATCCCATCCCAGGCACCGGACGCCTGGGGCCCGACCCAGCTGCCACTGCCCTCTGCAAACCAGCTGCCTGCCCCTGCACACTGAATCCCCTCCCTGCTACCCACTGAGAGGCACATGTCTACCTGGCCATACAAGAGGCGCAGATGTGACCTGTGTTCTCCAAATGCATCTCAGGGAAGAGGGGCCTTATTTCCCTACCTTGAGACTGGCCAAGGGCAGGGGGAAGCAAGCTGGGGGCCCTGGCCACCTCCACTAATCCACCAGAAGCAGCTGCAGAGCTCCAGGCAGGGAGGACAACAAAGAAAGGCAGCACTACTCACCTGTCCCTGAGAAGGTCCTGTTTGGACAGCCGAGTCACCCTCATGGCTGTGCACCATGTCACAAGTCACGAACTTCTGACAGTGCCATTAAGAAAGAACAAGCTGGCTGACAGCTCACTCATGGAAAGGGCACAGGGCTTGTAAACGTTCAGAGTTGTGCAACCATCTCCACAGTTGCCTTCAAAGCAGTTCTATGACCCAAAGAAGAAACACCATGTCCAAGGATGGCTCCTCCTTGCCCTCACGATGTCCCAGCTGGGCTCAGAGCTCTGAATCCTGGGCACAAAGGCAGCCAGCAGCAAGTGGCCGTGTACAGCCTCACTCACTGTGAAGGTGCCAAGGCTCCCTGTGCTGTCCGGGTCATTCTGCTTCTCACTGCAAGGAATGTTTCCCACACTGACCTCCCAATACCTGTGTCCCTCTCCCTGCGTGTCTGCATTGCACTGACCGTTACACCCTGATTCATTCACCCATTTGCTGGTGGGTGAATTTGTTGCACACCTTGGATGCTACAAATAATGCACCAGAATTTGTGTTCAGGTGCCTGCATGCACACAGGCTGGGGTTTCTCTGGGGCAGGTGGCTAGCAGTGAATTTCTGGTGATGTGTATGTTAACTATGTTCGACCTAGCAAGGAAATGGCGACCTGTAATCTACAGAAGCCCAGTCTTTTCACATTACCATTGGCAATACAGAAAGGCTTAGATTTCTTCAAATTCTTCAAACATCTATTATGTTTGGTTTTAACAAACTTACCGTGACCATCCTAGTGTGTGTGAAGGGGCTTTTCATGGTGGTTTGACTTCTAATTCTTCAAGAATTAATGATTTGTATGTGCTTATGTGCCTGCCATATGTGTATCTTCTTTGGAGAGATGTCTGTTTTAGTCTGTGTGGATATTTTTTACCATCACTTGTTTGGCAGTACTGGGCTTTGGACCCAGGGCGTTCACATTAAACAGCATCTCCCACCATTCAGAATGTTTCTGTTCTGTTTCAAGATAGGGAGGGTTCCACAAAGTGGTTAAATTGCCCAGGCTGGGCCCAGACTTGCAGCCCTTTTGCCTCCCTCTCCCTGAATGCTGAGAGTACAGGCCTTGCCATGATGCCTGGCTGGGTGATGTTTTAAAGAGCAGTTTTAGGACTGTGGAAAATCTACAGGGTTCTCATATAGCCTCTGAAACTCCCTGCCATATGAAGATAATAACAATGATGATAACGACAATAAAAGATTAACTCCCTTATCATTAACATCTTGCCTTAGTGGGAAATATCTGTCAGACTTAGTGAAGTAATGCGGATGAACTATTATTCACTGCAGTCAGCAGTTAGTGTCAGGTTCACATTTTGTGTTGCACAGGTCCACAGCATTAGGCAAACATGCAATGACGCGCACACCACCAGGCATCACAGTGGTTTCACTGCACCAAAAGCCCTCTGTGCTCTGCCTTTCTCCACCCATGGCAGTCACTGACCTTCCTACTGTCTCCAGCTGTGTCTTTTCCAGGCTGTCATACAGTGGATCATATACCATTGCCTTTTCAGATTGGCTGCTCTCATGGAGCAGCACATGCTCATGTCCTTCGTGTTTGTATAGCTTCACAGTACATTTGCTCTAATCACTGAATGAGATGCCACTGTCTGGATGGACACGCTGTGCATGTGCTCACCTGCTGAAGGCAGCCTCGGTTGCTTCCAGGCTTTAGCCACAGTGGATAAAGCTTCCATTGACATTCATGGTCAGGACTTTCTGCAGACATAAATTTTCAATGTGCCTAGGGAGATCCTTGGAGGTAAAAGTGGAGGATCACAGAGTGAGATCTTTTAATGTGAGAAGAAGCTACCAGAGTGGCTGCACCATTCAGCACTGTGAGCAGCAGGGAGTGAACATTCCTGTTGCTCCTGTTGCTCCATGTCCTGGCAGCATTTGGTGTCATTAGCATCTGGGGTGTGACCGCTGTCACTTGGGCAGTGGTGTCTCTGTGTCATCCTGATGTGCACCTGGCTGGAGACATAAGATGAGTAACATCTCTCCACGTCTCCCTCTGGCCACCAAGGCATGAGGTCTTTGCCCATTTTTCCCTGGGTCTTTTTTATATTGGCGAGTTTCAATCCTTCTCTGTATGTTTGGATGGCAGTCTTTTATCAGACAGGTTACGTACTGCCTTCCAGTCGGGTCTGTAGCTTGCCATTTCACTCTCTAAACACTGTCCTACACAGAGCAGTTTTTAATTTTGATGATGTCCAGCAGGTCAGTGTTTTCTCTCCTGCACACTGTTTTTGGTTTTAGATCTAAGAAGCCACCATCATGTGCAAGGCTAATAGACATTCTCTTATTCTATCATCTGGGAGTTTTATAGCTTTGTGTGTTACACTTAGGTCCAGGACCCATTTTGATTTAATTCCTGTGGAAGGTTTGAAGTCCCCATCTAGATTCGTTTTCTGCATGTAGACGTCCAGTTACCCCAGCATCATGCTTTGTAAAGGCCACCCCTCCCAGTAGGATCGCTCCTGTGCCCAAGGCCAGCTGACCGTACTTGTGTAGGTGTATTTCTGGGCTCTGTTCTACTTCCTGTGTCTGCAGCCTCTGGTCTCCCGACACCACAGCACCATGCCTGGATCCTGTGGTGGTGTATGACTTTCTGCTTCCTTCTTCATCTGCTTACTCTTCCTGCTCTCTTACCTTTTCTGATAAATTTTGAATCCATTGTCAAGATCCACAAAGTCATTTACTGGGATTTTGACTGGGATTGCTTTTCATCTATACTTAAGTGACACATTACCAATACTGAGTTTTCCTATAAATGAACACAGAACACTGATCCATTTATTCTGGTCTTCAATTTCTTTTTGTATGGATGTTGCACATGTTTTCCTAGATTTAAACCCAAGAATTTCATTTTGGTGATAATTTATGTGTGTCTTTAATTTTAATTTTCAATTTCTCACTGCTGATAATACAGAAAAACAACTGATTTTTGTACAGTAACTGTATTTTGTAAATTTTCTATAATTACTTAGATGCAAGGTAATTTTTGTTGACTCTTTGGGATTTCTACATAGACAACCAGTCATCTGTGAAAAACACAGGTCTACGTCTTTCTTGGTCTATCTCTTTACCTTTTATTTCCATTTGTGCTTTTGTTGTATTAGCTAGGACTGCTGGTGTGTCGTATGGGAGTGCTCTGGTTCTGATCTTAGGGAAATCGCCCAGTATTTCACCTTGAAGTACAAGGGTAGTTGTCAGGTTTTTGTAGGCAATCTTTGCCAAGTGAGTAAGTTCCCTTTTTTTCCTAGTGTGCAGAGGGTTGTTATCATGGACGGTATTAGACTTTGTCAAGTGATTTTGTGCATCTATTACTATAATCATGTGATTTTCTTCCTCTTTAGTCTGTTAATGTGATGATTCCATTAACTGATTTTCAGTTTTTATGTGAGCCTCACATATCTGGGATAACTCACCTGGGTCCTGGTGTGTGATTCTTTCTCTATGCTGCTGGGGTGGAGCTGCCCACTGCTTTGAGGATTTCCCTGTCTGCGTGCACAATCCATATTGGTCTTCCTTCCTTGGAAGGTTCTGGCTTCATGTCAGGGCACTGCTGGACCCACAAAAGGAGTTGGGAAGTCTTCCTTCTGCCCCATCTTCTGGAAGACACTGCAGAGTAACAGGATAATTTTCTGCCTCAAATGTTATAGAATTCACCACAGAATCCATCTGGGCTTAGTGCTTTCTGTTCTGGAAAGTGATTAGTTACTAACCCAATTTCTTTAAAAGATACAGGCCTTTCGGACTGTCTGTGTCAGTTTTGGTAGATTTGTCTTTCAGAGAAGTCACCCATTTCATCTAGGTTATCAAATCTTATTTTTTCTCATTTAGTGTTGCTAGATGTTTACCAAATTTTTTAATCTTTTCAAATAGAAGCTTCTGGTTCATTTATTTTCCCTATTGATTTTCTGTTTTAGGTTTTAATGATTTCTCATCTGATGCATGTATGTTTTTCTGCTTATTTTGAAATTAATTCCATTTTCTTTCTCTAATGGCCTACAGTGGAAGTTTAAAATTTTTAAACTTTAAATTTAAATTTTTAAAATTTTTCCCACTTCTGACATATATATATATATATATATATATATATATATATACACACACACATACTTTTTTTTTTTCCCTTATGAATTTTGGCAAGTAGTGCTGTCATTTAATTTTATTCAAAATATTTTAAAAATTCATCTTCAGACTTTTTCTTTGACCTATGTGTATTTCCAAGCAGGTTGTAAAATACCCATATATGGTATGTTGGGATTTTCTGGCTATCTTTCTGTTACTGATTTCCAGTTTAATTCAGTTATGGTCTGAGAGTAGATACTGTGTGATTTCCAGTCTTTAGAGTCTGTTAAGGTGCTTATGGTCCAGAATGCACACCTCATCTTGGTGGATCTTCTAGGTAAGCTTGAAGAGAATGTGCAGGCGAAGTTATCAGTATCAGAATTCTGGGTTGATGATTTTTTTCTTTCAACACTTTAAACATTTCAGCCCATTCTTTCTGCTCTTTCCCACTTGCATGGTTTTAAAGAGTGACTCAGGTAAGTATTGTCTTTACTCCTCCTGCTGCTCTTTCAAGATTTTTGCTTTGATTGTTTGCACAACTGTGCCTCAATGCCATTGTTGGCATACATCTTGCATGTTCTCTGTATGAGGATCCATGCCTGCCATTAACTCTAGAAAATTTTCTCTTGCTGTTCCTCCCACTGCTCCTCTCCTGGTTATTCCAGTCACCTGTTCCTGGGTGTTCTTGAGTGCTCTGTTCCACCCTCTTCTCTCTGCTTTTCAGTGTGTCAAGCTTCTTTCGAGATCCTCAGGCTTAGCCACTCTCCCTTGCCTGGTCCCCTGAAGAGGCCACCAGATGCCTTCTTCATGGCTGCTTTGGAGTTCCTAGGGTTTCCCTTTGATTTTTCCTGGAATGCCATCTCCCTGCTAACCTCACCATGTGTCTTGCTATTGTCCTTTTTCCCTCAGAGAACTGAGCAACCTTGTTTGAAAATTCCAAAGTCTCTGTCTCACCAAGTGTGGTTCTGATGCTGGTTTGTGTTTGCAGACATAGTTTCTGGCTCCCAGCATGCCTATGTCTGTCTCATTGCATGATGGATATCATGTGAGGGATAAAGGCATGAAGTTAAGTGGGCCTTGAATGGGAGGTTCTGCTTGTCTGCGTGTTTGGCTGTATTTAATGCCTGCTGTAGGTTTGATAGGTCAGCATGGTCTCTGTGACCTTGTTTCTCTCCCGGTATCTTTGCATTTCCCTAGAGAATCCTCCTTAAACAGGGTCTGAACCTAGCAGTAGCTCCTTTCAGCTCTAATTCCCTGTGTTAGTTGGGGTTCTACAGAGAAAAAGATTTAACACAAAACAGATCTATGATTATATGAGAGATTGTGAGGCAGGATTACAGGATCAGAAATGGAAGATCCCAGTGGCCATCTGTGGTAGAAGGGTCTACATGGTCCTGTGTGCACTGCAGAGCTGGAGGATCTGTAGAAGTCAGAGGTTGAAGGCCTGGAAGCTCACTGCAGTCACCAGCGCAAGTCTGTGTTGAAAGCCAGAGTCTGCACTGGAAGCCCGAAGACCTGAGCTCCTCAGAAGAAACAGGCAGATTTCCTCCTTTTCTTTTCATCCCATCCAGGCTACAAGCCTATTGGTTCTGGAATTCCTATAATTGATGGCACAGGCTGCTGAGCAGCCAGGGCAGAACTACCCATGTCCTGACATGCACATACCACCCAAGCCAATGCCAGTAGGTTCATCTGTGCCCCTAAATGAGTGTCCCATGCTCATGTTGTTGCTCAGGATGTTGTTGCTCAGGGGAAGGAATGAGACGAAGGTGGGAAACAGAGGACCCGTGCCAGCATGCCACTGGTTTGTCACCACTGAGAGCAGACCCTGATGACCCAGGTAATAGCTCTTGGGCCTCAGGTTTGTGCTGTTACACGGCCACAGAGCCCACGCCCCATTTGTTTCACTGCACACCAGATCCTCCATGCTCATCCAAGCATGCCCAAGACAGTGCTGGGCAGGAAGGAGAAGCAACACAGTCAACCACGGGTGCTGCCCCACACTGCATCAGAAACAGTGTCAAGGGCACCAAGGAAGTAACTAGGATGTGATGTGCTTTGGAATTTACTATCTTTGTAAAATAATTTATGACAAGTTTAGACTAATTAATTGTAGCCTGGCATATGCAGTTCCTGCAGATCTGACAACTGGTTCTCATGCATAAGCTCCAGTGTGTGCAGTCTGGGTCTCCGGACAGTCTGTGCTGTACAGAGAAAAGGGTAGTCAGGAAGAAATGGTCACATGAACAAGGAGGCTGAGGCAGGAGGCTCCTAGAGGGGCAGCCTTTGGATGAAGCTCCATCCCCAGGAAAGGTAAGCTCTCCACTGGGCATGACTCGAATGTGAGCCTCGTGGCCTCCCAGGTGGCATGTGACCTCGAGTCCAGGCACTCACTGCTCTGCTGAGGGACAGATTAATGCACTACCACAGTGTGTTTCTGTGACCCTCCACTGGCTTACAGGGTCCGGGGTTTTTCTTTCTTTCTCTTGTGCCCATATTTTACAGAAATGCGAGCAGAGTGGAAAGAGCAGCCATGTCAGCCTCCAGCCAGGACGCCTATGCTCCCTGGGCACCTGGCCTGGCTTCCGATGGCCTGCAGGGCCCACAAGGGGCAGACAGGGCTTCCTGAGATTTGCAGTGAGTGTGGGAGGCCCTGGGGAGAAGAGAAGAGAGTGGGTGCAGCCCTAGGGCCTCCCACCAGCTCCCAGGGTCCCTCTGTGGTTTCCTATGAGCTCCTGGGATCCTCCATTCACCCCCACAATCTCCTGGCGTCCGCTGCAATCTCGTGCCGTTCACGTCCCTCAGGACACCCCACCCACTTCGAACACACTCATCCCATCATTTTTGCATGAATGATGCAATGAATGATGAATCAGCTCTGGAGTCTTCTTCCCTGAGTGTCTCCAGTTGTGCTGACCTGGCTGCCTCTATGTCCTGAACTGATTCAAAATTTTCCCTTTCATGGTCATTTTGACTCTAGGGAGGAGCTAAAAGTCACACTGTGCCAGCTCCTGTGAATGAGGTGGATAAGGACATAATGTTTGATCAGATGCAGGGACTGCAGCAGACCCAGGATGCAGGGTGTGGGCGTGTAGAACCCAGCATGGCCCAGCTCTGATGGACCACCAAGTCCCACAGCACCTGAGACGGGCCTGCTCCCTGCCAGATCTTGGAGTACATGGTGCGCAGGCCAGCCTGCCCTCTGAAAGCCCATTCACTGTGTGGCACTACACACCAGCCTGACGTTTCTGCCTCAGATGCCACCACGTTCCTGCCATGTGACTCTTACAGCCCCCAAGCTAGGGGATCACCACACTGTGCCCTCTCCCCACCCAACACATGGGACCTTGGGCACGGGCTGGCCCATGGGTTGCCAATGCTCTGCTCCTAGCTGGTGGTGGTCTCTGGCCCATGCCATGCTCTGTGCTGGAAAGGAGCAGGTCAGATGGATCATGCTTTTTTAGATCTTGGGACAACTGAGCACTGCATCCTGACTAACTTGTGAATACAATGCATATTTCTGACTACATGAGAGTAAAAATGTAGTTTTCACAAAACGCTTTTCATCCTCTCTTCATACCCAGTCATGCCTGATGTAAGGCTGGGGTGGGAAAAAGTTTGGAACAGCACATTTTTTTGGTAGTGAAGGCCGGGGTCAGCAGATTCGAAGGTCAAGCATGAGCGAAGGAGCTGTGTTCTGCTCCTGAACAGTGCCTCCTGGTGCTCATCTGCTGCCACCTGTCCTGACCTCAGGGACTGCAGGTCCTCAGGTATCACTGACCACAGACAGCATGACTACCCACCACTACCCATGCAGATACTCACAGGCTTCTCATGTATGTAACTGAGCCAGGGCCATGGAAGGTACAGCTGATTAGAAATGTCAGCTGGGACAGCCCCAAGTGACCAAGGACTGACTCGTGAGGAGTGGCTTCGAAACAAGGGTACAGGCCTCATGAGGTGACATATCAGCCTGTGGTACCTGGAAATGACAGGGGACAGACACACTATGGATGCAGGGTCCCCTGTGTCCCTGGTGGGGTCCCGGGTGTGTCCTGACTCCAGATCGAGGGTGCTCTGTGGAGCCAGGTCACTTGGCCTGGGGACACACCAAGAGAGGACACTGGCTTCTCCTGGGGAACCACTCTGGCCTCCCCCATGCCTCCACCCCAGCCTGGCCCCAGGAATGTGTACCCTTCTCACCGAGTGTAATGACCCCTTCCCACTCAGCGCTTCTGGCTTTCATTTCATGAATTTCCTAAAATTATATTTATTGACATCTCTTAAAAGAAACTTCCCAAATAGAAAAGAAAAATTTAGGGGCAAGAATGGTGACAATTAGACCAGACCTTTTCAAAAATTCAAATGACAAGATGCTTTAAACATCCCTTTTGCTCTGATCTGAGCACAGGGTTAGCTAAACGTGCACACAGTTATGAACCAGTAACTCGATCACTGGCACGGCTGTGACGGTGCCTAGCAGGACACACGGGCACACGCACCACATGCCAGGAGCTGGCGGAGGAAGAGGATCTCGCTGGGTCAGTGCCTGATGAGCGGTGAGCAGAACGAACTGGACACCACTCTCAGGGAGGACATGGGTGAGGCTCTGATTCCTACAGTGGCTCCTCGCTTTCAAAAAGGAAAAGCCCGGGTTTCATGTCTGATCAGAACCTTCTGCCCTTGACCCACACAATGGCTGGGTGTGAGTGTGTGGAGTGGAATACACGATGCAGCCCTGTTCAAAGGCACAGATTCGGACTCTGACACAACACAGAAGGCCAGAACTACAGGAGGAAGGGAAAACAAACTCAGAAGATGAAAAGCAACAAAGCCAGAGAGAAAAGCATACTCCAAGGTGACCAGCACATTTCTGCTGATGCGTGCTGGTGGTGTTTCCATCCTGGAGACTCAGGTGTGAACAATGGATGGGTGGGTCACTGAGTCAGGGAACCATGCTCCGCGTCCCCGCCTGAGAACACACTCCAGCCGAGTAGCGCGACCCCCAAACAGGTGGAGGACTCTCAGGTGTGATTAGAGCGGGAAATGAGGGGCCCTCATCTTCCCAGGCACCTGGAGTAAGCAGGTGGGGCCCAGAGGGCCAGAGGTGCATCCCCGCCTTCCCACCCAGCCTGGTGGTGCCCGGGGCCACTCAGGCCTGGGCACCCTGTGTCCTTGTCTGCAGAGGCAGGTAATCTTCCTGGTGCCCGAGAAGACTCTCCTGCATCAAGGGGAAGACCCTATGTTCCACTGATTCTCACAGAGAGACCAGAGGGCACGCTGCCCCGCCTGGTGCCCACATACACCCAGCACCTGGGTCATGCTGCACCGTGCATAGCCTGAACCTCACCTGGAGACATACATGCAAACAGAGTGGGTGTCTGAGCGCTGGTTCAGCCCTTTGCTGGCTTCTCCTCATGGAGCCCATGGATGGAGACCAGGCAGACCCATCCTCAAGGATGAGGCCAGCACACATGGCCTGCGCGGCCCGGACTCAGGAGGTACACACGCCAGGCTTTCTGGAGTCAGCCAGCACTCCGAGGGCCACAGGGTCTGAGGGTGGCCCGTCACCCTGTCCCTGGCTGCCCTGCTCACCTACACTCCGTGCCTTGTGTGCTTTTGCTGCTTAACTCTCCAAATTCATCCGACTTCTCTCCCTGCATGTCTCTCAGGGTCAGTGATCTCAGGACAGTCCTGAAGCTGCCAACACACACCAATGAGAGCTGAGCGTGTGTCCACCACAGCACACTCCTGCAATAGCCTACAATCCCCGCTCCCACTGCACCAAGGACCATCACCATCTCCATCGGCAGAGGAAACCGAGGCTCAGAGAGATCGAGGCTGGCACTCAGTGAGGGACTCACAGCCCTCATCGGCCCCTCTGAAAGCAGCCCCTGCCCTGCTCTGACTCCATGAACCCTGCATGTCCCAGCAGAACCAAGACCTGGAGCAGAATGCTCTCCAGACCCCTGGTGCCATGACCATGGTGACCTAACTAGCTGACTAACACATTCGAGAATCAGAACATGTGCTACAGAAGTTTCTACAATGTTTTTGTGCATTATCTATTATCTTCTGCCCATGAGCATCTCGCAGGGAAGATTCCTTCCATAAATAACGAGTGGCACCCTCACTGTTCCCTGTCTGCTGTGACATCTGGCTGTGGCTTCACACAATCACCGGCAGTCAGCCTGTTTGTCCTGATGCCGCTGTGCCTGTGCTGGGACCTCTGGTCCTCCCTCCATCCTGTCTGTCCACTTCCTGCCTCCTCTCTCTCTGTGTGCACAGGTGCAACACACACACCCGCACGTGTGGTTAAGTATTCGTTACTGTGCGGAACTGGCCCCATGACTCAAGGTGAGCAGGTCCTGAGATCTGCACCTGGCCAGCAAGATGAGGCCCCAGGTGCCAGTGGTGTGGTTCTGATCCAAAAGCAGGGCCTCAAGACCCAGGAAGAGCTGTTGTCTGTTCATTGTGGAGCAAGAATGAGGCCAGTACTTGGATAGGCAGGGGTCCCTCTCATTCCCAGAGCTCAGCCCTTTTCTCCATGCGGGCCTTCAACTGATGGGCAACGCAGTCCAGTGTGTCCAGTCCACCACGGGAATGCACCTCCATCCAAAAGCACTCACAAACACCAGTGTGGTGTCTGAGCAAGGTCGGTACCCACGGCCCGGCAGAGCTCATGTCACAGCAGGACACCCCTGACTGAGCTGTTCCCGGAGGCCGAGGGACCGCCACATCCAGGGGCTTAGCGTGGGTGCGGGGTCTGCCTGGGGGTGGACATATCGATACACACCCGGCCACTCTGTTTCTCATCCCAGTCATCTGCAGACACTGGTGACTCCCTGCCATGTGCACATTCGAATGCAATGGCAGCTCATCCTACACTATCTCCTTACACCACCCATGAGGCCACCACACAGAGCCCTTTCCTCTAGTGTCCACATGGGACAGTGGGACAGTGTCCAGCCCCACCCTGGAGCCTCCTTCCCCATCTGGGATGAAACACGAGACCCCAGACCCCTGCCAGCACCACTGACACAGGACCAACTGTCACGTGGCCCATGAGATGTCCAAGCACTGGACTAGGGGTCAGAGGCAGCACAGCCTCCCGAAGCTCCAAATGCACCTGAGACTAAGCTCCACGCCTCCACCCAGGTGAGCCAGTGCTAAGCCAAGCTATCCTGGCCACCTGCACCCATTTCCACATGCGGCTCTCCAGGCCCTCGGCACAGCACAGCAGGTCTGCGGCACCCCCTGTCACACCAGTGTCACCCGAGGAACGTGTGCCCTGGAGACAGAGCCCTCCCTGCACTCACAGCCTGGCGGGTCAGCATCTGTGCTGACTGAACAGTGCCACTGTGCCTGTGGAGCAGAGGCCATCACCAGCCAGCTAGGCGTGAGATGCCAACCCAGTCTCTCCCACCAAGACTCCCGAGGCCTGGCTACAGCCCAAAAGCCAGGGCAGCTTCCTGCAGGCCCCAGATGTGCACATCCTCATGTTTTATGCTTACTCGTGCAGCAGCAGCGTGAGGCTTGTGCTGGTGGCTGTGGACCCACAGCAGCATGGCCAGCACCTCTGAGGAGCACTCACAGGTCCCTCTCTGCAGAGGCCAATGTGCTGTGCCTGCCACCTGATCCAGGAAACCACACGGCATTTTCACCTACCAACACCTGCTACCCTGCTACACACCTCTTATGAACCTCAGACCTTGGGCAGGCCTCACTTGTTTCATTATTTTAAAAGACAGTCTCAGAAATGCTTTCCCTTAATTATCTGCCCTTCTCTCCTACATGTGCACAATCAGGAATTGGCCACAGGTGTCTGTCACAAGCACCTGTTTTATTTGGTTGGGTTAAACACGTCCACCAACAACTGTCTACATGCCCAGCGCCAGGTGTTATCCTAGCTGGTAAGATGCCATCCTGACCCTGAATCCTGTTGATAACCTATGAAAGATGCATTGAAATGTCACCAACTGCTTCCTTCCTAGCAAAATCCTACAGTGACGTCAGCTTTAGTCACGGGTTCTTGATGTGGAAATGTCCATTCAGAATGTGAAGCTGGGGTTCCCACCCCTCTCACTCCTGGGGGAAGGAAACAAGGGTAATGTGGGCCTATCAATGTGCATGCGTGATACCATGAAGGCAGGCACCACTCACCCCCAGGGCACTTCTCAGGCTCTTTCATCCTGACTCCAGAACACCTGACTCCTGGGCTGACAGAGGAAACTGTCTGCTGGCTTGGACGCAGATTAGGCCCCATGTAACAGCCATGACACCACGTGACCGAGAACTCTGGTCTGTCCCCCGTCACATGGGCCACAGGACATTAGACATACTTTGTCCCACAGTGGCCGATCACGCAGCAAAGACAGCAGCACAGCCTAAGATGCAGGGACATGCTCCATCCTTACAGGACACCCCGAGAACCCAGGGATTTGACTCCCAACTCCGTACTTCAGCATCCCAGCCTTGTTTCCCACAAAAAACATTTTCTCTTCTTTCATTATTTGTACATCAGCCCTTAATATCCCTGCAAATTAACCCTGACTCGTATCTGAGGAAATGACTGCTATAAATCAAGTGTTTTCAACATGATTTATGAGCCTCCTGGAAACCTGTTGAATTATGAAACCGTGGCTGAACCAAGTCCGGGTTGGGAAAATCCATCACTGTCGGTCCCAACACCTCCATTCAGCTTCAAGGTGCAGGTATTAAAATGCACCCTGAAGCAGTTCCATTATGCACAGTGTGCAGTTCAGTCATCTCAGCTCCTCTGGAAGCAATGTGTCCAAGCAGGGTGGTCTCCTCATCACAGATTCTGGCAGTGCTGAGAAACACAGTGTACTGTCAAAACCAACCAATCACTGACTTCACTGAATTTAAATAAAATCATGCTTTTTAGAACCTTTCACCTTTACTGCAGGTTTTTTAAACCATAAAATGCTCTCTGAGCAATGCTTCACAATGTTTTCCCCCTTTGGCAAACATGAAAACTATCTTCAGTCACACAAGACACCAGCACAAATTGCAGGGCCTGGGCACCTTTTGCAGCAGGCTCTGCAGATGCACCTTTCTGTCCCAGAACCAGTGCCCCACTCAGAGCACAGCCAGCAGGACATGCTGGACTCAAGCCCCAGGCCAGGCACCAGGCAGCTCTGGTCCAGGGTCATCTCTGCAACCTCCTCTGCACCCGAGAACAGAGGTGAGGTGCACGTTCACATCCCACTTATGAGATGGATAGGGGCACAGGATCAGACACAACAGGGTCCCACAAGAGGAGCTGGGATTCTTTGGGAAGAGCCTGTCACCTCTCACTGGCCCCAGGTGTCCCCAACATCACAGCCCACGAAAGAGAAGTCCCAGGGTCCTGTGCCCAGGGTGAGGAGACCCACAGTCAGCCAGCTAGGTGGAGGGGCACTGGGACAGCCACACACCTGATCAGGGAAGCATGTGGAGAAAAAGCTCTCCTCATCAAAGACAAGTGAATAAAGACCGGCCAAACATCACATGTCCTACAAAAATGTGATGGAAGTGCACATGTGTGTATACAGGCCTGCCACACGGACACACAGCATTAATATACAAGCACCAACATGTATGGAGACAAGTCAGGAGTGCTGCCACACCTGCCAGGGTGTTAGGGTAGCATTTCTGCAGTCAGGACCAACGTCAGCAGCCCTGACACACCCCCAACTTTATGTTTGGACAGAACCCCTTCCTTATCTCACTACACTGTTGTTTGCGAATATATTAAGCCAGTTTCAAATTAATATCATATCCTTTCAGTTCACATCATATGATACTGTATTTTTAGGTACTAAGACTTTTTACTTTCAAAATACAGCATTTAATGCTCAGGCTATTAATAAATTTTAATGTATTTTTAAAAGTAATGTGCTGGAAAATTTTCAATAACTCATAAAAATAGTACACCAATGCTATGTTTTATATTTAGATGAACCCCCAAAAGCTCACATGCTCATAGGTGGGGCTTTTGAGAGTGACTGGATCATGGGTGTGTGATACTGGATTAGTCCACTGACTGGTTTAACATAGTTCTGGGTGTGGATGATGGATTTACTGAAGAGGGATGCCCCATCCTGGGTGTGGATGGCACCGACCAATGGGCTTGCAGCCTGGATGGAATAAAAGGGAAAAAAAGAAAGAAGCCTCACTGCCTCCTGCCTGCCCTGCCATGGACTGTTTCTCCTCTTTGATGCCCCTCTGCCATGCCGCCCTGCCTTGGAACCAGCTGACTAGAGAATGAAACCTCTACAAACAGTAAGCTAAATAAACCTTTCCTCATTTAACTTGTGAGAGTGTTGGTTGGGTATTTTGTCTGAACAACAAGAAAGTAAGACAACCAATTCATCTTCAATTCCAGCTAGTTGACCTTAACCCAAATATCTGTATGTCTAAAATATACAGAAGATGAGAAAGCAGAAGGACCAATCAGTCCTTTAGATGACGACCAGTGTTGCCACCACTGTCTTCCTGCAGTCCAGCCTGTGCCCTGGGCACCTCCTCCACAGGGCATGGTCTCAGCCTCTGTGTGCAGAACAATCCACACATCCTGCAGGGAGGCCCTCCCCTGGAAGTAGACATCTCCACCCCGCAGAGAGAGCTGAAGAGAGGTCACCCTCAACCTCTCACTGCTCAAATGCCAGAATGAAGAGTTTCAAAGAAGAGCATCTGTCCATTGAGGCTGAGCATCCTGTGCAGACCTTGGCTGTTTATACAACTTCAGAAGAACAGAACACAGGGACCTCAGATCTGTGTGCCCTGTCTTGGGTCCAGACCTACGGTGCCTTCTGTCACACAGCCACTGCACATCCTCAGCAGGACCTCCAGAAACAATGCCCACATCCAAACCCAGCTATGTGTCCTCAGGGGATATTATGGTTTAGATACAGAATGTCCCCCAAAAGTCAGAGATGGGGCTTTGGGACAGTGATTAGATCATGAGGCACTGTGCTCATGAGGGGGTTCGCCCATGGGGGCGTTCATGGCTGAGTATGCTGTAGGGGCGGGGCCTGGTTGAAGGTGGTCACTGGGGTGTGACCTGGATGTGTGTGTTCTTGCGCCCAGCTGCTCCTCACTCTTCTCTCTGCCCCTCAGCTGCCATGAAGTGAGCAGCTTTCTTCTGCCAGGTCCTCTACCATGCTGTTTCTGCCTTGGAGACAGCTGACCATGGACAGGCCCTGAGCCAAATCAAACCTCTCCTCCTTGAAGTTTCGCATTTTGGGAACTGTGTTCTGGTGATGGGAAAGTGACTAATATGGGGGGGGGGCGGGCAATGACTTAAAAATCACTTTGCCAGGTCCAGCCCTTCACCTCAGAAAATGCATGTGTGTGCGCTTCTCGACTTTTTACCTAAAGAAGGTCAAGGGCAAGCTACAGAGAAGCTGGTGCCCCACGAGTCCTGTGCACACCTGCCTTTCTCTGGGTCCTTCACCTCTTCCCAGGGACCAACAAGTCCTCCCAGCACATACTAGGAGTCGTGCCCAGCTGGTAAGAACTGGATGGGGCCATGATGGCAAGCCCTGAGTAACCGCCAGCCCAGCTTCCCAGGCACTCAGCCCCTATCTGGCCCCAGGCCAAGTTCCAGAATAAGAACAAGACCCCGTTCATTCATTCTGCTCCCCAAGAGGTCAGTGTTTGTTTTGGAATAACAGACAGGTAACATCGGGCCTTCTCCTCTGTTTTGTGATGAAGGGTTTTGCACTGGGATATCCACTAGCAATGGCATGGATGTCGACCTCATTTTTGTCATCAGTTTTACAAGAGTTTAAGGCAGCTTGGGCTGGGGATTTAGCTCAGTGGTTTCGCCACCTGCTATGCAAGCGCAAAGACCCGAGTTCGATCCCCGGTACCAAAAAAAAAAAAAAAAGAATTTAAGGCAGCTTACAAAATAAGTGGGCAGAAAACTTGGGGCACAAAGGAAAAAGAGTGTAAGGAATGCAGTGAAGCAGAAGCATGGTGAACACACCCCAGAAATGCAGTCGTGGGTACATGTGTGAAGGGGTGAGTTGATGGACAGAGGGCGTGATAGGTGGACATGGGATGACCTGTGGATCACATGTGCGGTGTGTTTTGCAGGAGTGGAAGCAGATCCATGAGCAGCCACATGGCTGGAGTCCAGGAGAGTGAGTGGACCCCATGACCCAGTCGGTGAAGATCTCAACAGTGAGGCCTGAAGCACCATCCGATGGCGCAGGGCAAGGGGCCGGGAGCCTCTCACTGGTGGAGTTGGCCCCAAGCTCTAGCTGAGGATGAGGTTCCAGGGTATCCCTCTGGGGACTCTCCATGTCTGCTCTGTACACACTTCTCTCCTTGAAAAATAGTGACGTGACCCTGGTGGTCTAGTCCTCAGGAGGACCTGGAGCACACTTTGTGCTGCTGGTTACACACAAAGGCCTGGGATCAGAATGCACCCATGCTGGCTGTGGAGGCTGGGGACTCAGAACCTGCCTCCCTACCTCCCCAGTGCATAGCCCTGCAGGAAGGTGGTGTCACCCCCAGCCCAGCATAGCTGAGCCACACAGAGTGGCTGGCATCTTTCCTGCTGCATCACGGTGGCACCATCCAATTCTAGGTCCCATCCCAAGGCCACTTGGGAGACAGGCCTTGCAGGACAGGTAGCCGTGGACTGTGCGACCTCTCACATATGCCTATCAAGCTGGTACACACTCCACAGCAGGCCTCGAGATACCTGTGTCCCACTCTCTACATTGGGATGGGGTCTAAAGCTGCCCTCATGCAGGGCTGTGCTTCCCTTGGAACACAGGCTTTTCCACTCAGTGCAAAGATGCCACCTAAGATAGGCATGGGTCTAAGGGTTAAGAATCAGCCACATAGAATAAAACAGCTTTGGCCCTAAAACTATTGACCTGTAACCTTCCATTCTGGCAGTAATTACACAGCACAGCCAATTTTCTAATAAAGTCATTTTCAGTTTATGAAATAATGCACTTCTAATAAGAGGATTTTTTTTCTTTCTTCAGTTGGTGGACAAGGAGACTGAAAGCAAGAAAACAGGCATTCTGCTCACTCAGAAGTGGCACTGGGTCACTAGCGACAGGTCACAAAGAAAACAATCTCCACTCCTATGCTGGCTTGGGCTCAACACTGGCCTCGCCTCTGTTACTCTTTGCTCATAAATCATATCCTACGGCAGCCCATTTGCACAACCTCCATTCCTTCTGGAAAGAGAAGAGCATTATAAATAATTTCAGTATCTGGGTAAAAAGACATTTACCTGAAGTCTCTGCACTCTCAGAGAAGTGGAATCTTACCTTCAACCCAGAGGCTGAAGAGCCACTGCCCGATCCCGATGGAGGTGAGCGCCTTGTGGGTCATCCTCCCGGCCAAGCCCACCTCTGTCCTGCAGCTGCGAACACACTGGCTGCCTCCCATCCTCTGATCATCCTACACTGGGGCTCCTCACCCACATCCTAGCTCCTGCACTGTTTTTGAGAAGAAAGTCACTCGCGGACCGTGAAGGACTTGCTAAGGTCACTAAGCCAGCACAGGCACCTACCCCCGAGTCTCAGCTAGAGCAGCTGTGCGAGGTGGGAAGTCCTTGCCTCTGGGTCTGTCTCCTTCTCTGCAGAACAGGAGCAGTGGTTCCCATCTCTCAGGAGTCTAAGGACCAGCAATGTCGGTGAGAAGTGCTCCTGAGGAGAAGGCCCTGCAGAAAGGCAGCAGGGAACATCTGCTGCTAATGTCAGAATTTAAACACAACAGCAAGGACAGTGTCACTGTCTACCTATCTTTATGAACTGTGGTCAAGCGAGGCCTAAAATAATGGAATCACATTTTATCTCCATATTACACTCCTTCCGAGCATCGCCAGCCCCAGTCACCGCAAGCTGCATCCCTGGCAGACAGGCCTGTGGGAAAGAGGCACACTTGCTCACTGATTTTCCCTTGTTTGTTCTCACCATGAAATTAAAGGCTCTGGAAAGCCTTCAGCTCACAAGAAATTTGAGGGATTTAGAATTACCAATCACAGTCTTTCCTCCACTTAACAATGACAGGCCTGCTGCCCTTTTGAACTGAACATGCAACGTGCCCAGCATTGGCCCCTACTCCAAAAGCCCCCTGCCTGCCTGCCAGAGAGCTTCCTGATGCAGTGAGCTCCACCCCACTCTTAGGCCTGAACATCCTGCGTAAGAGTGTGAACACTCAGCAGCCTCGTGGAAGCCACGTAAACATTTGCTTGACCTACGTAGATATTGCAAAGTCAAGTACCCTGTTATAAACACCACCTTTTAATCCAAGATTTGAATTAGCCAAAGCCCAACCCCACAGTCTGCACCAGGTAGATAATGTACTGACTACGGCCACCAAGGACCACATCACAGGAAGGGCACACAGAGGCAAAGGTGACCCCTCTCCACAGAGCTGGCTCCAGCCGGACAGAGAACTCATGGAGGTGAGGGTGCCCCAAGCCCTGTCCATGACTTCACTGCACCAGCTTAAAATCGAGCAAGAGGTGGAGGATTTACACCACAGACAGCAAACAGCATGGTCAAGGCTTGACTTCTCCCTCCCCACCTACGAGACAGCTGGTGGCTGAACGGTAACCAGCAAATCACTGGCAGGCATCAGCAGACATGGCAATGCCCATGTCTCCAGAGAGCCACTCCACGGTGCAGATAGGCATCACACAAACACTGACATCTGTGAATACAGCACCTCTCAGTCATCTTGCATCTGCTGCCAACTGGAAATGCAACTCACCTCAAAAGTCAATCACCGCTAGAACCTCTCCTATTTGAGGTTTCACCGTGAGGGGCACGGCAGAGCTGTGCATGAGCTCTGCCACTGTGCTGCAGAACCAACACTTCCAAGATTTGTGCCACTCTCAACGTGGAACCGACTGTGCCCTGGTGGATGCTCCAGGCAAACCCAGCCAACTGTGTAGTCTGAATGGGAGAATTCACTGCACTCAGGACTGAGTAGGAGCTCGATTCTCCCAGGTGGCTGAGCAACTCTGTAGTAAACTCTGCAGGTGATCGAGGCAAAGGAGCCGACCTCCAAGAGCAGCTGTGATCTGATCGCTGCTCAAATCTTGTCCAGGGTGACAGACTGCTCAGCCACATAATATTCCATGGACGGTGGCCACAGATGCATTCCCCACCAGTCTTCATAAGTGAGCGACACACACATCTCATGGAAAGTCTTAGGGAACTTTAGGAAACATGGAATAGCAGAATAAATACCAATCACTTACGCTGTGTGTTACGTTTTTCACCAAGGGAATCAAAGTTCCTGTCCCTCCTGTCCCTCCACTCCACCAGCTTAGGGGCAGAAAGTATTCATGTAGATGCAAGAGATTTCTGTGACTTGGAGGAGAAAAACTGCCTGTAGAATCTAACAAATTTAATTTCAAAAAAACACCCAGTCATGACAAAATGGTGCAGTGAGCAGAAGGAAGTCCCTGCTCAAAGAGGCTTTTCCATCCACGAGGGACAAGGCACACACTTGGGATTCCTTTATGTGCCTGGGTCCCAGAGTCTGCCACAGTCCCTGCAACCTGAAGCCAGGCAGAAAGGAGGACGGCCCCCAGGGAGCAGAGTCCCAGGGGTCCCCTGGATTCCATGATCCCTTACAGCTGATTACCCAGAAAGGAAAGTGAGGGAGGGAAGACCAGTAATGCTGGCTCAGCAGCCCAGTGCAGTAATAGCTGGCACAGGATTCAAGCCAGAGTCAGCAGAGCTGCCTGCTCAGCAGTCACTGCCAGATGGGCCTGGCTGCCGCACCCCTGCACTAAGCTGGGCCTTCCAGGAGGTGGCAAACACATGGTAGAGTAAAGCTCAGACACTGACAGTCACAAAACAAGAAGAGGAAGGATGCCTGCGAGTATAGCCCGCGTGGAACTCGAGGCTGCATATGCCAGGTGACCACTGCTCTCCCAGGAACCACACCCCGACCCTGCGTGTTCTTTAGAACTGTGCAGCACTCATGTCTGCTGCACGGAAAGACAGCCTCTGCGACAGCCACGCTCATCCTTCAGTAGAAAATCGCACTCCCAGTTGTGCCGCAGCTTTCCGGAGAACAAATTCCAAACCCAGATCATATCAAGGAGCAATCAATGAAACTCACTTATTACCCAAAGCCACCACAAACAATCAAAACGGCAAGAGGAAATGGTGATACCTCGTTCAAACGCAGGCATGTTTATCCCAGAAACACACCTCATAGATACGGCTGAAGGCATGTACAGCACCTCTCAAGAAAGTAAAAGCCAAGAAGATAAAAGTCATGACTCACCCTAAGTTATCTTTTCACACACTGGTAAAACGCACGTGATGTGAACTCTACGGTCCTAGCTGTGCGCAGCTCAGCGGCGTTAGCACTTTTTCCCCTTGTGCAGCCATCCCCACCACCCACCGGCAGAAACATTTTCATCCTCCAAAGTCCAAACCACCCCCATTCGGAAGTTATCTTTCCAATCAGAAGCCTACAAAACCACTAGAGTAAAGTCAAATTATACTCACATCCACAAGGGCCTTTAGCGTTACTGAAAGGCAAAAGCAAGCACCACTGTTGCCAAACAACACTTCCTAAATAATTACACAGCTCCGGACACGTCAGATCAAATTATGTGGTAGGAGCTGGAATTCTGAATAACCACGCATGTGCATTAAGAGCTGTGACCCAACCAAGTACTCCTGCTAATCAAACCCTTGCCTTTTCACCCTCAAGTGACAGCCACCTGGCTCCAAGGGGAAAGGCTTTACAGTGCAGACGCATTTTAGGGAAAGTGGCCAGCGTCCTCCACGGCAGGCTCAGAGCACGCAGGGGCAGCCTGCCTGGATCCAGGGCCTGTCACCTGGACTCTTAGGAAATTCAAATAAAAGCATCTCCAGGTGGCAACATCCTCCATACTAACTTAAGTTCTGCATATAAACAACCGCCTCAAAATGCAGAAGACTCATTTCCATACTGCAAGTCCACTGAGACCCTCAGAGAGCAGTGCTTATCTTCCAGCATGTTTCCTCATGGTTCCCGACACTTCCCAGAACCTGAGGAAGGGTCCTCAGGGACTCAGAGGCTACCGTGTTAGCTGATGGCTTCCAAATGGCATCACACACACCACTGGGAGACGTCTGCGACCACCTTCCTTCTTCCCATGCGATGTGTTCATCTGTGTTTTACTAATCAAGACTTTCAGAAAAATAGCTCAAAAACACCCAACTGCATTCTAAACACACCTCTCCATTAAGCAATAAAATGCTCCAATTCATAACTGAGATTTGCTTCATGTGTGAGAACAAAACAGGGCCATTTCCATGGGCCTTCTGAAAAAAACGCAACGGGTGACTTGCTAGATTCACGCTCACAGCAGAAGGTGGAAACCACATTTCCTCCACGCGCGTGGTGCTGCATGACCTAAACATCACCTCCCCACCCGCACTGGCCAGCCAGCTGGTCAGCACACTGTTCCCACCAGGCAGAGCAACTTCTGACAGAGGACTGTGCCCCATCGCCATCAGAGTCCCTGTGACCAACTCTGTTACCGGTAAAAAGCACAAGTAGAGACAGCAGCTCTTACCCAACACCAGAACACTGAGCCTACGCCCAGTGGACAGCACGCCACTGATCTCAGAGTAATTCTAGCTGCCTTGGCAGGAGAGATAAGACCTTCTCCCTCTCTTCCTGAAACAGATTTCTCTGATGAAAACAACTCCATCAAGATTCCTAAAAAGCCCTGAGGAATACCTCACCAACACCCTGCTGCCACACATCTGCCCCAGGGAGACACACATGGTGACACACACGGTCTCGCATCAAGGCACTCTGAGATCCTGAAGATGTTCCCGCCTGGGGGTGTCCAACGCCCCCCACATAGCCGCCGCTGGCTTGCTTCTAGGGAAGAAGGACAATCAACAAATGAAACAACTTTGGAACCAATACATCCAACACAGTAAGACAAAGAGCTTCCTGTAAAAAGCCAAGAGAACAACCACTGAATCTTTGAATCTCTGTCAATAAGAACAGATTTCTGAGCCCAGCTCAGAACTCATTGCAAGTCTTAAAATTCCATTTTTCTCTTCTTTTGGTCAATATATAATCTTACACTGAAAACAACTTTTAATACCGCACAGATCCTCTGAATCACACATCACATTTCTCAATGTTGCTAACAACATGCAGCCTATATCCTCGAATCAGAAGGAAGAGATGGATTTACCTGTGTTCCTGTCCGGGAGGACGCAGCAGTGCTTCTGCAGGATGCCGGGCAGAACCTGTGCAAGACAAAGTGCCTCAGATTATTACCCAGGGAAGAGGAAGGCATCACAAGTGCTGCTGTGCCCAGGACCGTCTCACAGACTGAGCAGGCAGCAGGAGGGCGATGGCATGCACCTCACTGGGAGGCAATCAGCAGCAGCGGGCTGTCTCCCACCTGGGACAGGCTGCCATTCTGAGGACGCATGCCCTGATAGGTCCTGGAAGATGGCAAAAGCAGCACTCAAGGGACTGCTGCCCTTGGGCAAATGGACCCACCAATTTTCATGATGGCTTTTCAAACATTAGATGCAATTAGAGCCTCAACATAGAACCTTGCTGGGCCATTATGTTGGGTCTTCTTTGAGGATCCAAGCAAGATGCTTTCATCATCGCTGAGTCACAAAAAGAAAGTACAGAGAAAGCCAGGCTTTATTCACAGCTGAGCAGTCAAAGGTGAAGGAATATCTTATCTGATAAATGAAGGGAAGGGAAAAATAACGGAAGATGATTTTCTCAAGACAATTCTGCAATGTAAAGCAAATGCAAAGCACAGGCTGCAAAACGCTGCAACTGAAGAGATCTTGGCGGGAAATGTCTGATTGTGCTTTTCTCCAGCTCATTAGAGCAAAGCTGAATTGTCACGCTATGCATTCTGCACGACGAGGCTATGCTGTCCCTTGGCCTGTGACATCCTCAGCCCAGAGCCACATCACTCAATGAGCAAGGAGCCTGAGCAGGGTGGAGAGGGAAGAACCAGGACCGTCACGTGTCCCTGGCCCACTCAGTTGGCTGAGGCACAGCAAGTCCCACAGCAGAGTTAACGAGAGCATGAGTTTTCTCTGGGATGACTACCTGTCTGCTCCATCTCCCTCCAGTGGTCCTAGCTGAGAAGAACAACTCTCGCCTAAACACTAGCAGTCTGAGAAGAACAACTCTTGCCTAAACACGAGCAGTCGTGAGATGCTACTGGTGATTTTCAGCCCTGATGAAATCTAACTCAGACAGAAAATAAAATAAGGGACTGCTAAAAGTGTACCTAGTAAATATCATGCAAAATACAGAGTTAGAGCGCACCTGTGTGTGTTCCTCATCCCCACCCAGCTTAGCTGGACACAGAGCCAGCACTCCTGAGACAATATGGAGACAACCCAGGAGTGCAGAAGGACAGCAGCCACTCAGCGCTCTACTCTCGAAGCGTCTGGAAGACCAGAAGGAAAGCTACCCATCCACCTGCAGCCTGAGCCAGTCCACGCTGTCACCACGCACGCACGCACGCAGGAGCCTTGCCCCTACCCAGGGGAAGCTGGGCATGGCACAGCAGCCGCAATGAGCCAGGTCACCAGAAGGTCATGCAGTGGTGACGTGGGATGGGGTGGAGTGGGCAGGTCCAGCCAGAATGGCCACCTCCCCAGCAGCTCCTGCCCAGACGCAGCCGCCCAAGCCACTATTCCCTCAGGATCCGGGGTCCTGACCACAGAAACCGAGACAGACACGATGACAACAGAGACTCTTACCATTGTGTTACAGGGCGGCTCTGGCATCAACAGCCCTGCGCTGAGGGGTTCCACCCTTGAGGCTGTGTCCTGTGCCTTGGCTGGGGGAGGAGGCTGGAGGACCCAGCTGGGGAAGCAGACCCCCGGGCTCGCTCCCCCACCCTCCAGAGGCAGGCTGTCCTTCCCCGGGTGCAGCAGCTTCCTCTAGTGCCACCGAGTGGGTGCACGTGAGGCTGGGGACTGTTCCTGCTCCCAGCCTCCCCGACATGGTCCCACCTGCATCCACCAGCACGGCACCCGCCCAGTGCAAGCGTCTCTATTTTTTCTGCTACTGGGGGTTGAACCCAAGGCCTTCATACTGAGCCATAGCCCCAGCCCTTTCTGTTGTTGTTATTTTGAGGCAAGGTCTCGCTATGTTGCTGAGACGCCCAGGCTAGGCTGGAACCTGACAACCCCCAGCTGGGATGACAGGCGTGCACTCAGCTTCCGGCCCCATCTAAGCAATGCACCCCCCTGCCACGGCCACAAATCTCGTTTGAACATGCCAAGTACCTTTTATTCAACCCCAAATCGGAAAATACAAGGGTCTAAGCGAAGCCATAAACAGTCATGGGAGAATTCACCTCAACTTCCCCAAAGGCAGACAATCTGTGTTCGAAACTGGTGCTCATATCCAATCCTGACAATGCCCTGCCAGCCCTGGCTGCGGTGAGGCTGGTGTTAAATCTCAGAGGAGCTGCTGCTGCTGAGAACCTGAGCACACATCACTCCATAGCCGGCCGCAGCTGAAGGGAAGCCGTGCAGGACCATACCAGGTTTATTTCTTCCCTGCTGAAGGATTCAGAGAAGATAGTGAAGGAGAATGAAATTATCTGTCCTGCCCAAAGGCACTTTTAAAAGTTCCATTCCACTGCAGCTCCCCACTCTATGAGAGCATTTAAGTCTGGGAGTGATGGGGACATTATGCTCTGCCCGCCTGGATAGCCGGGCACATGGGCCCCTTCTCAGTTGTCCAGGGTGCCGACTGCACTGCCCACGGCTCAGGCCCCCGCTGTCACGTGCTGCCCGGAGCCCCTCCTGCTCCCATGCCGAGTCCCGAGTCTTCCCAGGATGATCCGTCCTGGGCATGTGGACCTCACTGTCGCCCTCCATTCAAGACCCTTGCTCTGCTCTGTGGCGAAGCTGAGCAGGGCTCCCCTCTCTGACCAACAGTCGGACCATGGGAGGGCAACACGGTGGTTGCCAGCTGTGGGCAGCTCTATGTGTTTAAATTAGTGAAAATCAGCTAAGAGTTAAACATCTCCTCAGCGCCTGTGCTGTCACCTTCAGGGTGACTCCGTCCCTCTGCCTCAGGCTGTGCGCCACTGCCACCCTAGGGAATGAGGGCCAGCTGGGTGAAGGATGTGCGCAGGCCAGGCGTGACCTCCCCTGAGCGGGGAACACCTCACAGTCCACACCAGCTCCCTCACGGCTGTGACACCGACTCAGGGACACAGGGCACAGAATGTCCCGTCTCAGCCCAGAAGCCAGGATCCAAACCAAGTGTGGCAGAGCCTCAGGACCACAGACAGGCCCAGGCAGACCCGTTCCTGCCTCCTCCGGCCCTGGGGACTCCTGCATCTCTGTCTTCTGGCCACTGTCCAGGCTGCTGCCTCACATGGCCTCTCCCGCGTCTGCACAGTCTGCCCTCTGCTGCATGCCCTGATCCCTCGAAGGACCTGAGGCCCAGGAGGGGTGCACCCAACCTAGTGGTTCAGCCCCCACGACCTGGTCTCCACAGGACGGTGCTCTGGGAGCCCTGGGCCAGTGCTCCAGCGTGGCTCCTCTGGGTGTGGAGGGTCAACACAGTTCAATCCCTACCTCACCAAAACAACAATTAGGGGAGGCAGCTCAAAAACCAGTACCTCATTCCTAAGTACGTAGAATTAGCAATTCCTGAGCCTCAGCCCCCAGCCAACTCACACAAAATGGGAGGATGACAGCAAGCGGAGGTAAACCGTGGGCACTGCTGCCCCGAGATGAGTGGGGTGGTTACCAAGGGCACCCATGGCTGCTGCAGGATTCTGAGGCTCACGACCAAAACATCACAGTCCACTGCCACAGGCATGTGGGCCACACAGGAGCTCTGTGGGCAACACTGTGCCAAGTGTGCATGGGTACAGGAGCCTGCGACCTGCTGCAGCTGCTCTGCACACCGCTGCACACCACGCCAGCGCATTACAGAAGCCCAGGCCCGCTGTCCCTGACCTGCATGCCACTGCACACCATGGTGCCCTGACTGAACTGTCATGTCTGCCTGCAGTCATTCTGACCTCTAGGTTTTCCTTTGAAGTTTTCTGAACCACTCTACACACGTTTCTCATTTTGCTTTCTGCAGCCAAACCTCATCACTGCCACTTATGCCCAGCAGCATCGTGAAACACCCTTTCTCAACACTGTTTGGCACCGACCCCTTGTGAGCAGTTCCTGAAATCAAAGCATGAAACGTTCCTGGCATTACCAAGACAGAGAACACACATGTGGTGAGCAGGGTGTGCACAGGTCCTGGCAGCTGCATGTGCTCTGCTGCCTGCTGCACCTTAAGTGCTATGCAGCTCCGATGTCTGTCCTCATGGCCCAAGGCTCCAATGTCCCTCCCCACGGCCTTCCCGCCTGCCTGTCACCATCACTGCCCCGCATCTGGCTCCGCCTCCACTTTTCCCAAGTCACCTCCCTGTCCCCTGGCATCTTGCCCTCCTGATACATGTGGGCTGGCGTGGCACACTCCCACATGCACGGAGCCCAGGGCCCATCACAGTGAGCCCCTCACCCCATGCCCTTCCAGGCCCAGCAGGAGCAGCTCCCTGAGCCCTGCGCCTGTCCTCCCCACTGTCCGAGCCCCTCACCCTACGTTGTCTCCCTTTCCTCTTTGTCCTTCCTCTGCGCCTCCACCCTAGCATTCTCCCTCTCATCAGCACAGGTGCCGTGTGGGGCCGTCCAGTGCTGCCAGATGTGACCAGCTGAGCTGATTCATGTGGGTGGTGTCAGGCAGCGACCTGATCTCATGGGCCACAGGACCTGTCTGTCCAGGGGGCATCCCAGGGCTCTCTCTGACCCCAGGGGCCCCATCACTGACTACCCTGAGTCTCCTAAGTGGTTCCCAAAGGGCCAAAGTGGTTCCCCAGTGTCCTCACTGGACACTGACTGAGGGTTCCAGCGGCCAAGGCTCTAAACTTAGAGGGGGACTCTCACACAGGGCTCAGCTTCATCCTCTGTGAACTGGGGACAACCAGGGTGGCAGTGCTGAGTGGAGCACCCGAGTGGCACCACTGTGGTGTTAACTCAGCTACTGTCACTGGCCCTGGGAGGTGTGGGGGTCACACAGGTCCCGAGGTTCAGGAGGGAGGAGGGGTTCTCCAGGGTCCCCAGTCGGGGCCTCAAAAGCCTGAAGGCGGCTGAGTACCGTGTGTGCCAGGAGACCCCCTCCCTGACGCAATGCATGCCTCAGGTCTCACACACTGTTTACGGGTGGGGCCCGGGGCCCACTGCCTCCATGTGGCCCAGGTCAAGGAACCACACCGGGGGAACTGATGAAGAAAGCGACTACAGCTCGAAGTGTAAACACCATCTCTCTCCTCTGCACCCTCAGACCACTCTCCCAGATCTCGAAGCTGGGATCCCCAGATGCTCCCCACCTGCTCTAGGATTCCTGCCATTGCCTGCACCCCAGAGGGATCCAGACCGATGCCCCTCAGTGGGTCCCCTGGGAACACAAGCTCTGAGGGCAGAGGCTCCTCCTGGGCAGGGATGGGACTGCAGGGGACATCCCTATCTGTCTCCCCATGCCTTCCTGTCCAGTGATGGCCAGCGCAAGCCCCTGACCCCAGGACCTGGCAGAGCACCTTCCCTCCCTGTAGCTGGCGTCCCTGCGCATCCACGGTGGATCCAGGTCAGCCCCAAGCCCAGGAGGCTACAGCTAGGACACACAGCCCTGACACTTCTATCCGAGATGGCTTCATCCAGCACAGCAAAGCACAACTGGCTAAGCTGCAGCGCTCCACTCTGATGTGAGGCCACCTGATCTAACTTTACAGAATATTCATCTGGGCTTAAGTGGCAGGAACTGGCATGTGGTGGGTTCACAATTGCTGTTTCATGACCCTGGTGCCATGTTTGCTGCTTCTAAATCTCAGGGACCAGAGATGGCAAAGTTAGGAAGAGTGAAAGGATCAGAAAGTGGCTCGGATTAGGACAGAGCATCATCTCTAACTTGTTGAGGCCCCAAAGGCTCAGGGGCATCAGGGTACAGGGGGGCCCTGAGACCTACTGAAAGTAATGGTTCCACGGCCTCAGAAAATCCAAAAGCATCCAATTTCCAGTGCCTGCCCCCAATGCCAGCATGGTCCATACCCTCCCCGACAGCCCCTGGCCGGACACGAACCAGCCCGAGCCTCTGATCCCTTCCAGGTCACCCTGCAACATCCCCTGGACAGGCCTGGCATGTCTGCCCTCCTCCCTCTGCACACTTGCCCTGCGGCCATCGCACCAGCTCTGGGTCTTGTGGTGCCTAGGACTCGGCCCTGTGTCCTCCCTGTCCCGATCACTCCTGGGCAGACCGAGGGGCTGGGATCAGCACTGTCACCACTCTGGGCTCTCAATGCCCTCCCGTCTGGACTTCAGAGAAGTCTACTCAGTGTCCAAGCTCAGCAGCGTGTAGACATCCAGGGGTCTCAGCATGGACACACAACCTGTCCCAGCAACGGGGCCTCCCCAGTCCTGCCTGCTTCCGCCCCAGCTGGCCCTGGCTCCCACTGCACCCAGCTGGCTGTAGAGGGTGTAGCAGCCCCCCTGCTATCACTGTCCCAGCCAACAGCCTCCTCAGGCCCCACAATCCCATCCTCACGTGGCCACCACAGGGTCCTTTTCAGTCCCGAGTCACGTCCGGGCATTCTTCTGCCCTCCAACACCTCCACAGACCTTTTAGCTTTAAAAGGCCAACAGGCAGGCATTGTGGGGTTGGAGCTACACCCCCTCTCCAAGCCTCTCTTCACCAGCCCTCCAAGGCCCCTGCACACAACATGCACACGACCCCAGGGCCTTTGCACATGCTGGTCTGGGACATCCTCTCAGATGGCTCCCTTCATGCTCTTGCCCTGTGTCCCCCTAGTACGTCCCCAGCCTCCCTTAGACGAGCCCATGCCCCAAGTGCAAGGCTGACTTCCTATCTGCTCAGGACTCAAGACAAGGAAACTGAGGCACAGGGCAAGTGAACTAGCTGGTGGCAGGAGCCCAGGACCCAGCACATCCAGCCTTGTTCTGGTCCAGTTCTGCATGTGACACCAATGCCCCACGGCAGAGGCCCCACCATCTGTCTCCAGCTGAAAACCAGCTGTGCTCTCACGCCCTCATCAACACCACAGGGAAGAGGGAGCCGTGGGCTGCATGGCTGCAAAGGCTCCTAAGGACCTGGCCCGATCCCGGAAAGGCCGTGCGGAGGGGAGCCAGGGACAGCAGCCCGGCCACTTCGGGAAAGCCAGTGGCCCACTCAGGACCCTGTGACCATGCAGATGTGTGACAGCAGCCCCGGCCGGATCAAGACACCTGCCCAGACGGCTGCGGGCCGGGCTGCGCTGCTTCTGGCCTTGTTGTTAGCCTTGTCCACGGACTGCGAGGACCAGGAGCTGCGTGCGGAGGTGTGGACAGGGAAAGGACTGCAGCCCCCGCCACGGGCCGACCTCCTGAGACACAGAGCCCAGAGGGACACCACATGGGACCCAGCGCTTCCACCTGTGCCCCCGTGCATGACGGCCCTGCTCGCTCGCCAAGATGGGGCAGGACTCTGCTCAGCCTGCAGTGAGATCCCAAGCACATACCAACCAGGTGTGACTGAGGTGAGCCACGTGTGTGCATCCGCAGAGAAGCCAGAGACAAGCCCAGCCCCGTCCAGTCTTCCTCCCTGGACACGGTGCGGGATGGGGCTGTGTGGGCGAAGCCTGGCACCGTGCTCCCAGGAAGGTGCCAAGGTGATCGGGCCCCAGAGCAGCAGCCAGGCAGCCCTGGCCCCAGCCTCAGGTCTGCAGGGTGCAGCCCTCTGCCCTGCGATGGCCAGGAGCTTCCGGTGGGTCAAGGGCACCTTGGCCTGGCTTCCTCTGGAAAGGCGGCTGCGGCATCCAGCTCCAATGCACAGCTCAGTGGAGACATCGGGCCCAGCAGGTGTGCACGTGGCCTCACACGCTCGCATGCCTGCTACACAGGGGAGCCGGGCCAGCCTCTGTGCCGATGTCAGTGATTCCAGGCAGCAACCTGAGCACCGGCCACTCTGTGCCCTGAGAGGCGCCCCGGAGAGCTGCCCCGGCCATGAGCTTGGTGCTATGTTTTCTGGAAGCCTAAGCCTCCTCTCTGTCTACACCTTTTCTTTTTCCTGCTCTGCCACCCCAGCCTGTGCAGTCACCCTCCTTTCTGTCTCTGAGACTCTGACAACCCTAATGGTCTCACAGGAGTGGAATCAGGCAGAGTGGCCAGATTATTTCATTCCACATAATATCCTCAAAGTCCACTCACACGAGTGTGTGCCAGAGTTTCAAGGCTGAATAATGTTCCACTGTGTGAACACTGCTCTTCGTTGGACTGCTTCGGTGTCCATTCAGCTGTCAGTAACACACGGGCTGCTCCTGCCTCAGCCCCTGCCAACAGTGCTGCTATGAACACAGGTGTGTGAATGCCCACTCAAGACCCTGCTTTCCCTTCTCTGGCATGGGACACAGTTTCTGCTTCTCAGCAGCAGCCCTCTTGGGGGCTCTGTCCAAACCCCCTAGAATGCAGCTCCAGGAGCTCACTCTGCTGGGTCCATGCACCAACTGGCCCACATGTCCTCGGCGGTGGCTGTGAGGTGCGGTCGCTGGCTGTGGGACACAGTGCACACCACGCTTCGTCTCTTGACCCTTCTTCCCCTGAAGCCTGACCACCCCGCGCTGGCCTGGACAGCTGCTCATGGGCCAGGTGTTTCCCGGGTCCCGCTGATCCCAGCTTCCGATGGGCCAGTGGTCCTGCTTGCTGTGCTGCAGGTGTTGGGGCAGTGGGTGCGTGGCTTTGCAGGGCCCTTGTGCCCAGGTGCTGGCTGAGATTCCAGTGTGCTTCACAGCAAGCCCAAGTCAAAGGCCTCCTGACTTCTCCCAGGCACATTCTGTGACCTTTCCCTGCCACATGTTGCCCACCTGTGGGGCTGATACGGTGTGGCAGATGTGGACCCCGGAGACAGGGATGTCCTCCAATGCACACAGCCTCCTGGCAGCAGATAAGGGGCCCCATACCCCTGGGCTGAGGGGCCAGCGTGGGACAGGGGACAGCGTGGGAGAGAGAGGACAGAGTGGGGCAGAGGGGCCAGGGTAGTAAGTAGGGGGCATCCAGACAGAGCCTCAGAGGATGGAGGGCACAGGGCAGTGAGAGGGGACACCAGCCTGCAAGTAGCACTGACACTCACATACAGAGCCCCAGCTTCCAGCTGGGACCATTTGAAAGAGCAAGCGGGAAGATGCCAGGCCAGGGGCTCCATGTGGCCCAGGTGCACCATGGTCACTGGAAGGCCAGGGGTGGGCGGGGCCGCACTCTGCTGGTTGTGCATCCTGCCCACGTGGTGAGGCGCCTGTGGAGCAAGCTTCAGTGTCCACAGATGCGGGTCAGTACTAGGGCAATGACATGGCCGTCCACAGGTGACAAGCAGAGACCTGAACTGTGTGAGTCACAAGCCCCATGTTGAGTCAGAAAGGTGACAAGGACAGAATCAGGCAGTGATTCCGAGGGGCGGGGCGAGAAAGAAGACTGATGGCCCAGGGCTGAGGAGAGGCAGGAAGAAGGCCAGGCTGGGCAGCCCCTCCCAGAGGGTGCCGAAGAGCCTGCTCAGAGGCGGGAGCCCCACCCCGACCCTACAAGCACCCTGCCAAGGACTGTGCAGGGTGAGAACCACACCCGATCGCAGGGCCCTTGAAGAACCCCAACCAGAGGACCCCATGGCAGAATTTCCATCGGCAAGCGGGCCCCTGCTGGACCCCAGCTGCGAGGTCGGAGCTGCCCTGGTAGACGGAAGCCCGCTTCCCCCCACAGAGCCGGAGTGGGCTGTGCTCTGTTGACACCACAGGGCGGAGCCGGAGGGCGGGACATGGGCCAGCTAGATGCAGCGACACCCCCAAACGGAGGTTACAAAGCAAGCGTGGGGTGAGGGCCAGGGCCCAGAGCACACAGAGCGCCGTGAGGAGGTGGTCAGGACCTGGATCTCACAGCACTGGAGGGAGAGTGGCTGCAGGAGGAAGCCGCTCCAGGTCACCACCAGTCAGGGCCCAGAAAGGGGGCTCCTCGGGTGCCAGGGCTCAGGACGGACAGGCCTGCTTCCCCAGGGCCCCACGCAAGAACACATACGCGAGTCTGAATGAAGAAGCACAGGCAGACGGGACCCTCGCATTCTCCCTGTGACGTGTCACAGCTTATCACCAGGGATGAAAGTGACAGACTGTATGCCACCCATAAAAAGAGACGGAGTGGCAGGACAGGCTTTGTCTCAGTCACACCGGAATGCTCCGACTGCAATTCTGCGTCCAGAACAGAGCAATCGAGAAGGGACGAAGGGAAGCAGCTCTCCTGGTGAAGCGTCTTGCCTTGGCCGACCACAGGGGTCAAGGTCTGAGCCATGGCCAAGAGGAGAAGAGTCCCAGCTGTCAGGTCACGCAGAGCAGAGCTGTGGCTACTCTGAGAGCTCAGAGCTCAAGTAAGGGTTGTTTGTCAATTTTCTGAAGTCTTATCCTAGGTTGCATAACTTTCCTGAATTGCTGCAGAAAGAAACACCTTATTGTAACAAGTGTGAGCACCACGAGGTGCTCTGCAGGCGCTCTTCCCACGCTCCATGAGCATCACCTCAATACCGGGAGGCGCAGTGAGACCTGTTCCTGTGTGTGCAGTGCCAGCGGAGCAGTCCCAGGAGTGAGACCGCAGCTGGGGCCCCGACCACAGTCACTGAGGGGTCCACGCTGCCCCACAGGGCGGAGCTCAGAGCTGCAGGCTTGGGCATGGCGACAGCAGCTGCAGAGTCACTGTGCCGAGCCCACAGTTTCCCCCAAGCCAGACACTGCTCGCAGCAGACGACGGCCACACAGTCTGACTCACGTGGCCATTCACAGGCATGGAGAGTGGGGCAGACCCTGGGCAGCACCAGGCAGGAGCCGGGTCACAGAATCTTAGGGTACAACTCCCAGGTCTCTGCGGGACACGGGCAGCCTGGCCCTGGGAGGGGACGCAAATGGAGGCTGGCTGGCCAGGGGCCGGGGCGAGCTCACCGAGGCCAGGAGGCAGCAGTCAGGGGTGAGGGCAGGAGAAAAGCCCAGGCGTGCACGTGTCCACATGGGAGGATGCTGAGAAGCAGAAGCGACGCAGACAGCGGAGGAAGACGGGAAGAAGACCATGAGGCAGCAGGAAAACAAGCTGCTGCTCGTAAGGGACCTCAATCAGGCTAACGGCTGCTTCCCCACAGAACCAGTGGAAGCCAGGAAATGCAGGCAACAAACATCCCAAATGCTCAAAGCAGCACAGCAAAACTATCAACCAAGAACCCCACCCCCAGCAAAGCTGTCCTTCAAAAATAAAGGCAAAACAGACACTCCCGAGGAGAAAACAAAACAACAACAACAAAACAAAAAACAAGAGAATTTGCTGCTGGCAGATTCATCTTGCAAGAAACTCTAAAGCAAATTCTCTCACCAAAGCAAGCAGACTCTGGTGGCATTTCCCATGGAAAATGAAGAGAATCCAGGACAGCAGCCACACAGCCCTGAGGAGGCTGCTCCCCAACAGATGTAATGGTGTGTAAGGAGGTGTGTGGGCTCACGCAGTGTGCTGTGTTCACCAGTCACACACACACAGCAGAGCCTCGTCCTGAGGAAATGACCACCACTGTGACAACACCAGCGGCCCCAGTGCATCACCCGAGGAAGTGACTGGAGCAGATGTCAGAGCGCACAGGAGCACATTCCTAAACCAAGCGAGGACTAAGCCAGCACAAAGCCACAGCTATTTCTAACAAGCAAAGGTGGATACAGGAAGCCCTACTTAAACACAAAAGAATGAAACAAAAACAGAAAAATGTTACACTAGATTTTCACTTAATGTAAAAATGAGAAGCAGTTGGGAGAATAGAGCAAACAGGATATGATACCCATGAGGGAAAATCCTACATGGCAGATATAAATTCAACTACCGTGAATCGCACTAACTGTGACTAGATTAAATAATCCAACCACAGGGGAGATATTATCAGCCTGGATTTTTAAAAAATCCTCAAGGAGACACACTTTAGATTAAAGACCATACAGATTTAAAGTAAAAGGGTGAAAAAGCTGTATCATGCAAGTTGCTGCTGAAAAGAAGCTAAATGGCTATATTAGATATAATAGGATTTAAAAGAAACTGCTGATAGAAATAAATAAAAAGTAATATTTATAAATACATAAATTTATAAATAAGTAACACTTATAAAAGTAACATTTATAAATAAATAAAAAGTAACATTTAAAATGATAGAATCAAAACTATAACAATTGTTATGCAAGGAACACATAATAATCATAAATATGTATATGCACTTTACTAAGTGCCAACATAGGGGGAACCAAAATGGACAAAACTGAAGTGAGAAACTCCAGACTAACAGTGAAGATGAATTACCTCTTTCAATAATGGACGGAACTCAACAGTAATGCTACACTTGAAATGAATAATCTAGAAATAAAACAAAGAAAACAATTTCATTCACAAATCAAAAAGGACAAATACCAATAAATACATTTAACAAAGAAGTGTGTAATTTATTTTCTAGAAACTATGAAATACTGTATAAAGAAATTAAAAATCTAAATAAAGGAAGAGACGGACCGTGTTCATGGATAAGGAGCCTTAGCATGTTAACTTGTTGAGATATCACTACTCACACTGAGCATGGCAGTGCACACTCGTAATCCCAGTACTTGGGAGGCAGAGGTAGGACTATCACCAGAGTTCAAGGCCAGCCTGGGCTACACAGTGAGTTCAAAGTCAGCCTAAACTACATAGGGAGACCTAAAAAGCAAAAACAAAAAAAAGAAGATATCACTACCCTCCCCAGCTGAGGTGAAGATTAAAGATAATCCCCATCTAATTCATAACAATTTCTCAGTAGAATCAGAAAGGTGATTCTAAAATTCCTGCAGAACCTCAAGGAAACCACAGCACCACACAACCCTGACAAAGAACAACAAAGTTGGAGAACTCATATCCAAATTTCAAAAGTTACTAGGGAACAAAAGTCAAAACAGTGTGCTTTTGGTAAAACGGAAGATGCACACATTCATGTAATACAACGGAGTACTTGAAATGAGCCCAGATGCCACGGGTAATGATGATCTCCAAGGTTACAAGCCACTGAACAAGCACAGGCTTCTTGCGAGTGGTACTGGGAACACTGGACGTCCACAGGCAGAAGAAAGGATGGGCCCCAACTTCATAGCAGGCTCAGTCGCAATTCAAAGGGGATCAAAGCTCTACAAGCCAGGGCTAAGACTACAAAAATATTAGAAGAAAACACAGAGGACAAATTTCCTGATCGTCGACTGGCAAAGAACTGGCAATGAAGAAAAAGCTCCAGACATGGACGGTGGCAGGGTGCACAATCAAGGAATGCGAGTGATACTGAATTGAACTCTAAAAAATGGTTACAAAGCAAACTTTATGCTGTTGTATATTTCACCACAATTAAAAACAATAACACTTTCATCTTAATAAAATACACGAGTTGTAAAAGAAATGAAATCCTTATGCATGGCCTCCCTCTGAAAATATCCTGAAAGCAGAGACCAGAGAGACCAGTCCTTGCAGGACTCAGCTCACGCGAGCCCTGCACACAGGATGCCAGGGTGGTGTGCAGGCAGCCAGTGCCAGCCAGAGGGCTTCTGCCTGTGTTAGGCTGCACACAGATCTGCGAAAGTACAGAACACTTCTGCATGGTGCACTTCACATGGTGAAGTGTCTGTGTGTGTGTGTGTGTGTGTGTGTGAACTATATCTCAGCAAAACTGTTTTCGAAAACTGAGAGAAGCAGAGTGTGGTGGTGCACGCCCACAATCCCAGAGCTCCAAGTCAGGAGGAACACTGCAAGCTCAAGGCCTGCCTGCGGTACCTAGACAGCTCAGGGCCAGCCTGAACTACCTAGCGAGACCCTGTCTTGAAAAAGTAAAATAAAATTAAAAATTAGAGAAACACCTTCCTCAGTGGAAATGAATTTGTGGTTAAAATGTGAGTGTAATGTTTCTTCTGGTTTTAAAATTGAAAAATCAAAACGCAAGGATTTAAGTGTACTATGGAAAATAAAATTTAAACAACAGAACACTTTCTAAACATTTCTGGGGAACAATTAGATGAAAATATGCTAATCACACACAACATAAAACAAAATACACGAAAGTGTTTTGACGTTTTTAAGCAATGAAGACTATGCTATAAACTTGAACAAGAACAGCACAAAATGTCTGTTAAAACCATATATTAAATATGACAAAAGCACCCAGAAAGAGAAAGACAACAAGTTGTATAAAAAATAAAGTCCTACTTTAATGTCTCCAAAATAAGCACAGACAAAAGTTGAGGTATTATTATAGAATATCGCAGACTGCAGGGCAAAGCTGTCAAAATCAGGAAGGAAATTTTGTAACAGATTAATAGCAAATGCCACAATCTGTCACAAATCCAGAGGTACTGAGGCGGCTAAGCAAATGCAGGATATGCAAGAAGAAAATCAGCAAGAACCCAGCGCATAGCCGCAGGGAAACGGCATGCACTCCTCCCACGTGACACCAAGCAGACAGGAAGATGGAGCGGCAGACACACTGCCAGGACACATGGGCAAGGACAGTGCCCACGGCCACAGGGAAGATGCAGGGCCCAGCTCCACACTCTCTGCAAAACCAACACAATCCAAACCACACTCCAAATATCACTGTCAGAAACCTGAGAAGGGTTTTGCAGATCATCTGGAAGAATAAACACACAGGACAGAGGAGAGGTGGGGCAGTGGGAGCCTCACCCCATGGGACAGCAGAGAACCCACTCCCAAAACAATGTGAGGTTGCAGCAGACAGGAGGAGAGGGAAATCCGAAAACACACCAAAGCAGGAATGGAAATTTAGTGTATAACGAGGCTCCACCTAGAACTCAGCCCAGTTTGGACAAGACAAGCAGTTCAGGTATGGGACACAAGGGACCCCTCAGAGAAATGACAGGGGTCTCCGTGGCCTGACTGGAGATGTGGCAGGCTGCTTCCATGGAGGGAACTGGATTCCAAAGTGTGAATGGCCACTCCAGTTGTTACAGTGCCACGCACAATTGTGACACTGGTCCCACAAGAAGACGGGCTTCAGCTGCCCAGGTATGAATTCCCACTGCACATCTCAGGGAAGGTCAGTAGCCCAGTGGTCACCTCTGTTCATCCTGAAGAATCCCTGAATGAGAATGGGGACCTCTGGTCACTGCAGGGACCCTCTGGGCCACCAGAAAGCTGTTCACCGATCCCTCAAGTTCTGTGGGGAAAGAGAACACCAGCTTCACCCAACCCCATGTCCTTCCTCAACAGCCCCATGACACTCCTGGGCCCCTTCTCAAGAACATGGGGACTGCATGCCAAGGACAACCCCCAGGGTTGGAGTGGAGGCCAGGATTGCAACAGAGTCACAGGCACAGCCCACAGATAGGTCATAACCAAGACTGCAAAAGTGATGCCAACAGCATCAAGAAAGATACCATTACAAACCCTAAAACTATTCACACTTTGGAGAAAAGAGACAAACACCTGCAGGAGCAGGAAAATTGGGGTGATACAGTTCTACAGAAGGAAGAGGGGGAATTTCAAGAAAGAAATAGATCTATAGATACAAAATGGCCAAAAGTATAAAAAGAAACGGAAAGGCGCTTAGACTGACTGTCAAACTGTTCTGTAAATTAATCAGGACTTCCTTCTCCGCCCCTGTCAAACTCCTCTGCTGTCCTGAAGGGACCCTGGCAACCCTCGCTGGGAGCCGTGGATGGGCTTCTTCTTTAGCTGCTGGGGGCCTGCCAGAGGCTACCAGACACCACCACTCACTGGGACCAGTCACTGACAGTTCAGGGGAAAGAATCTTCTCTGTCCTCTCGGGGTCCTGGTCCCTGCTCATCCCACCAGGGCTCAGAACACCATAGCACAGGTGTTGCGAAAACAGAGATGCTGCCCTCCCTTCTGTTTACCAACTGCAGCCTCCTCTGCTGGCCTGGGGACAGCCTGAGGCCTCGGGTCATCAAAACCCAGTGCTGGGGACAGATTTCTCTCCTGCTTAACAGTGGCTGGCTGTCTCTGTCCACAGAGTGACAGTGAGAAACATCCACTGTCACTCAGGCTCTCAGAACATAAAGACACACTGCATTTTCTTTTGCTGAAAAAGGAGACGTGTAGCCATTCTGTCCTCAAAGGGCAAGAACAGCAGCAACCGGGGCCCAGGGCATACAGGGCGGCTCCCCTGTTGGGGGGAGGGTGGGCGGGGATGCGGCTGCTGACTTTGGTTCAGTTTGCCTTGCTTTCCATGCCCCGTACTGAAACATAAAACCAAACCCCGGGAGCCTTCCTTTCACAGCCTCTCCAGATGCCCTGAGCAGGATTCTGGATTTTCCACCCTGGTGACAAGTCTTCTGTCCCCAGCACACTCAGTTTGGGGCTGGTTCTGGCAGCGTGGTAGGGCCATGGAATCACGTACTCGTTCTGGGTTTTCTGGCTGCATCTCAGGAGAAGCTGTCCCTATGCCTCGTATAACACACAGAGAGAAAGGGCTCCCTGCTCTATAAATTGCTCCCCAGTGGATCCAGCTACTCAATATTCTGAATCGATGGCATGGCAGGAAGGCCTGGTCCTTCCACAACAGCACACAGACAATTGAAACACAGGTGCAAGGCAAAGGGTCCTGGGGGGAGCAGGGCTATAGCCACCCTCAATGAGACACAGAGGGCGGGAGCTGCTGCACTGTCTGTCACCCAGCTCAAGAACACCAACAACAACCAGTGCCTAAGGACAAGTGAGAACAGCGTTCCTCTTCTTACATACCTCTGTCTCATTTATGCACGTGGGTTAGCTACACTCCTTAAATACAAATAATGAAGGAAAAATGCAGTCATGTTTTAATTAGCTGGAAATAAGGTATAGACCCATTTTAAATGCTGACACCTATCAATCATTTACAACTAGTTGCATAGGAGGCAATAAGCGTGTGACTGGTAGAACGCCTGTGAAATTTTAGAAATACAAAGCATTGAACCATCATCCTCTCAGACGTTAAAACCCTTTCTGAAATGAGTATAAAATTACTACAACTGCCATGAGAAAGTTGAGCAAGCTCCTTCACTCTGCATGCTTGACTGAGTGGAAGGCCCCTAAACAATGAGTGCTCACATCCTAGATCCTGAGCCCTGCGGCGCTTCATTTCCCCATAAAAACTGAGAACGAGGACGGAGCTGAGAACCACCGCCCAAGCACAGACAACCGGGGGACGTCACATAAGCACACCCAGCCACCCTCACCAAGTCCCAGACCCAAAGGCCTGCAGACACGGAGCCCATCCCAGTCCGAACAGTGTAAAAGCTCACTTGGCAACATTTTTAACGGCCACTCTTCTGCCCCCAGGTAGGCTGGCTATCAGAGTGAGGCAACACGGAGCTTAGAGTTCCTCCCTGTGTGATGATGAAACTACCAGGCGAATCAACTTTAGTTTACCATACACACTTCAGTTCAACGCATTCTAACACACAGTGTAAAAAGCAGAAAGCTTGCTGCATCCAGGAGACTCACAACACAGCATTTCTCTGGCATAGAGCAAACGAGGCCCTGACAGACAGGGACAGTCCTAATACAGGGTCCACCTCTGAGCGGGCATTTGGCGGTCCTTCACCTGAGGTGAATGCACTGCATCACAGAGCAGGACAACTGATGGAAGGATAAAAGACAGGGGGTGGAAGTGCCCAGCCCCTGGCTTCCTCTGGGAAGAGAACGGCCACCGAATTGGAAAGGAAACAAGCACTGTGCGGTAGAGAGACCACTGGGATCGCAGGGACCAGGACGCCACTTCGTGCCCAGATACAGGGACTCTGACCGGGGAGGAGCAGAGGACGGCCCCGGAACAATGAACCCAGCTGGATTCACGGAAGGGAAGAAGCAGACCCCTTCCCGGAGGGACAGCACTCATCACTGATGTGCACAGCTGACAGCATCTGGGGAAGGGCTTGGAATCCACAGCGCAGCTGTCCGAAGCTGCCTTGCTCAGAGAGGACATCACTGACACCGGAGCACCCCTGAACAGCTGCACTGGCGAAGTCAACCCTGGCTCAGCACTGTGGCCTCATCCAGGCACACCTTCACAGAACGAACAGCCCCATGAGAGAGTGGGTTTGCCCACCATGAGCTGTGGGCAGCAGCAGTTAACAGCTGCAGCACCAGAAGGGGGCCGGAGGTGCAGTCCCGTCCTTGGCCGTCACAGACTGGGCCTGACCCGGACTCTGGAGCTCCACCGGTCCTCCCCATCACCAACACCTGCCAGGGACCCGGTGCCTACCGGGCTCCTCCAGGAGGAAGAGTAAACAGCCACTATGTCAAGGAACGCAGGACAGAGGCCTGGGCCTGGCGTTCACAGACCTAGATGGCTCAGCACAAGCAGCACATCACACAGAGCCCCAGCCTCTGGCTTCCTGGGAAGTGGGCCTCCCTCAGGCAAGGGGTACAATCTCTCAGCCACCTACCAAGAGACCCCTGCCAGGGCTGAGCCGTACACATGGACCAGGGCGTCTCCCAGAGGGAGCAGAGTCAGAACATGCCAGCCATGGAGAGCAGACACGTGGAGCTCCAGGAAAGCTCAGCCCTGGGAGGCCAGGTGCTGACAGACACCACGTGGCTGAAAAACGGTTTACAGAAAGAAGAGCAGTTGGTGAGGCAGGTGGGCTGTTTTCCAGACTCAAATCCGTATTTAGCTCTAACCTTATCTTTCCTAGCAGTTAACTAACACATTCACAGCTAGGAAGAGGTGAGCAACTCAGAGGGTATGAGATGAAGTCCCAAGGGCACTATCAATTGTGGCCTCAAAGGACATGGCAGCAAGCATATCACAGAAGCAGATCTGCACAAAGGACAGCACAGAGCTTACAGGGGTTTGAAAGCAGAACCAATTCTGCAAATCAAGACAAGGCCCCGAAAGCCTGGCTCTTAAGTGCAATCTCAGAATCAATCGCACCCTCCAGAAGCCAATATAAAAGCATTACCTCTCAGCGCTGACACCACACTTAGAAGTGATAACTCTCCCCGGGGTCACTTTGCATTAACTGGGACTCCAAAGGGGACGGCCAGGAGAGCGTCGGAAGGAAATTTCCATCTACCAATCTTGTGGAAGCAATGATGCTGGAGACAGCGTGTCAATTAAAGGCAGGAGCGATCTGGTATCCCAGGCCCAGCACGGGCACTGGCGCTGGGTACAATGTAGGTCTAGGGCCCTCACCCGCTAACTGAATGTTGAAAACTGGATTGGAAAAAGGGGACAGATTCATCCCACTTAAAAGAGAGACAGATACTCAACAAGTTTATATCTGAGAGTCCTAAATTCACCTTCCAATTTCTCTATAGCCAGGAATACACAAAACTTACAATTTCCAAGAAGAAAAAATATGTTTAAAGGAGGTGTTCAATTTATCATATCATCAAAAAGGACAAGAACACTGGCCAACCTCGATTGTTACTTTATAAAGTTATGGTATCTTAAGTGATAAGTATCGTTAATGCAGGACAGGCAGGCAGGGACGGGGCTCATCGGCTGGCCACCAGCATCCAGCAACGACGCTCTCAAGGCCCACAGGAGAAGCACTGTTGGGGTTTGGATATGGAGCCACCCCCAAGCCTTGTGTGTCCAGATTAGGGGCTTTGGAAGGTGACTGGACCTCAGGGTCCTGTGCTCACTGGTGGATCCATGTGCCGGGAGCTCAAGGCTGGGAGTGCCATTGGGACCTGGGGTCTGGTGACGGTGGGTCCCTGGGGCGTAACTTGGAAGGGTTCACCTTCTGCCCCAGTCCTTGCTTCTGTCTCTGCTTCCTGTCCACCATGCCATGACCAGCTGTCCTCAGCCCATGCTCTTCCACTCTGCTGTGCCTGCTGTGGAGCCGGCCGACTGCAGGCCAAGACTGTGAGCCAAAGTGAGCCTGTTCTCCTTCACAGGCATGTGTAAGGTGTTGCGTCCCCATGATAAGGAAGTGACTAAGCCAAGGACTGTGCAAGGCCACCTGGAGCCCAGGGTCTCCGGCTGGAGCTGCCCGTGAGTGGGACTGTCTTCACTCAGTGGAAAGTGAGTTCAAGGACCACAGTGCATAGAGGCTTCTGGACACACAGTCCAGCTCTCTCTTGAGATGTTCCACAATGCTGGAACTTTAATCCAGAGAGAGGTGGTCCCAGCCTTGTGCTGGGACAGAACAGAACACTGCCATGCTGAAGAGCACTGAGAACCCATCAGCTGAGCCAGGGACATCCACACTTCAGAGCCGGCACTGCATGGATTCCAGGACACAATGCAATCAGCACTCTATTGATGACCCAGGTCAGGCCAGACCTGGCTGTGAACAACAGGAATAACGCACACCAAACAAACCCTGTGTGATTCACACACTCGGATGAGACAGGGCATGCATACACGATTCCCACATAACAAACGGAGGAAGACTTTACAGCACAGACCTGAGATCAGTTTTACGGCCATATCCATACCTGGAGGCATACAGACACTGGCTCAGAAAGGCAAAGAACCCACACTCTCTGAGGAAATGGATTCTGTGGACTGATTATGCAATGAATCATAAAATATGCAATACTGTCAGGACAGGAAGCCCTTAGTCGCACATCAGTGTCTGTGTCCTCCATCAACGCCAGGCTTTGGGCACTTGGGAAATCACCATTTCCAAAGCAGAGGCAATGCCCACATGGGAAGCCACAGTGGGTCTCAGAAGAGGGCAAAGCAGGGGTCATGGAGTGTGGAGGGCTGGGGAGGAAAAGAGGCCCCGAGGGAAGAGGGAACAATGAAGCAGGTGCTTCTGACGAGTGGAGAAGGCCGAATGGTGATGGAGGATGTGCCCCTTACCCTGACGTGCACAGGTGACAGTGACGTGTGCAATTACCGTGTGTCCGCTGACAACAAGGAGGTCACTTTAGACAGCTGAGGCTTCAGACTACATCGTTCAGTGTCTGTCACAGGCAGCCTCGGACAGATCTGTTCTGATTCACCAGCTTCCCAGAAACGGAAACCGAGGCCGAGGCAGATCTCAGCGAGCTCCCCGGGACCGTGCAGTTCTTTCCAGAATGAAGCTCAAGCCCAGGGCTTCTGATGATCCGCACTGCACTCCCGCCAAGACACGGCACAGGCCCGAAGGCAGCGACTGCCAGCACTGCGCCACCTCCTGGTTTCCTGATTGAGGGAGGCACAGGATGCACTGCTGCCCACAGCATGGCCTTGTCTTAGGCCGGTGAGCTGGGACCAGGCTCATCTCAGAGCCCCAGCCCGGACTGGACTCAAAGCCAGGCTTTAATTTATTTCAGGTTCAATTTGATTTGGACTTAGTAGCACAGCCACAGTCACAGGAAGTTCATGAAACCACGAAAGGATGATTTACACACAGATTTCAGAAGAATTACAGAACATCATGCAGAAAACACGATGCAGAGGGCTGGGATTTCTTTCAAAAGAAATTTAACCAAAACAGTGCTTAGAATGAGAATTTATACATAGATGCCTTTTGAAATAATTCCCTAATCATTTCAAGAAGACAATTTGCATTTGTTTACACTGAGCCACATATTATTATCTAAAGAATAAAGGACCTCGTGAATTATCAGCAGATAATTATCTCTTGGCAAAGCAGCAAAACATCCACCAGCAGATACAGCTCCTCTAGGAAGTGAGGTGTGTCCTGCTTAGGAGATGACATAATGATCAACGGCTCCTTCCGAGCCAGCCGGCCACTTCAAAACTTCCACAATGACTGCCAGAGTCACCGCTGCCAAATGAATTTCTTGTTATTTTCTGAATAATCCTCCAGCTTGCTTGGAATTTTATATTTTACATTTATAAGTATCAAGCGTGTGAAATTACTATTTAAAATAAAAGCTAGTATTTGGATGTATTTATCTCTTCATTATTCACCCTGAATTTTACCTTTATACAGTCTTTGTCTCTATATATTACTGACCTTGAACATTACTTATCTTGAACTAGTTATTACTTATTTATTAATTTATTCTTTCATAATGCCTAAAATATCTATAGTATCTATAGCAAGAGCTATGTTAGGAACTCTGAATACAAGGAATGTGTATTCCTTCTTTTTCAGTTCCGGAGATCGAACTCAGGTCCTTGCGCTTGTGCAGCAGTGGCAAAACCACTGAGCTAAATCCTGGCCCCTGTATTCCTTTTTCAGAAATGACCAAAGTAGATTTATTGTTAAAGCTTCAAATTTCTTAAACAGTACTTAGAAATTCTGTGAGTGTGAGAAATATTCAAATTCACAACTAAGTAAGATACACATTAAGTGCCAGTGCTCAAACTCTTTTTTGTTATTTTTTCTTTCATCACTACATATTTGCAGCACAAGCAACTTACACTCATCTTGGGGAGTAAATACATGTTCAAAATACAGCTGGTGTTTTAATCCCCTCCCCTTTCTCACTCACCTCCCTCCCTCTGCCTCTAAATCCCCTTTCTGCTTCATTCTTTTTTTTTTTTTCTTTTTGGTACCGGGGATCGAACTCGGGTCCTTGTGCTTTTGAGGCAGGTGGTGGAACCACTGAGCTAAATCCCCAGCCTTCTGCTTCAGTCCTATTGTTAGCACTATTCTTAGCCCGTGTTTATGACGCATGTTCACATTCGCTGAGGTCGTTTGGCTCCTGAACAGGACATGTCTCAGCTTCCTCTTACTTTCCCTTCCCTTCCCTCTCTCACCTGCAAGAGATCCAGCCCCTTGTTTCCTTCTGACGTCCTTTACTGTCATTGTGCTTCTTCATTATGGGTTTCTTTGTGCATGAGCTCTGGGAACAAAGACTTCCTGGGCTGTAAGCATTGTCAGAGGCAGCAGGTCAGGCCCAGGACAGGAGGAGGTCATGGTGTGGCCCCAGGCAGGGAGGGCGGTGGCACTGTGACCCAGGACACAGGGGACTCACAGACACTAATGAGAGCAGGGAGGAGGGCAGACATCTTCCTCTCATGCACAAACTAACTAGGATGAACCAACAACAATAGTGCTCTTGTACACCAATACTGACACACAGAAAGAAACTGAGAAAACAATTTCATTCGTGACAGCTTCATACAATCAACCTAACCACAGAGGTGAGAGACATCTAGAATGAAAACTACAGAACCCTGAAGACGAAAACTGAAGCGGACATTAGAAAATGGAAGGACATCCCTTGTTCCTGGAGAAGCAAAGTTGACTGTTAAAATGACCACGTTACAAGAAATGATCTAATGCAATCTCTATTAAAATAGCAAAGACATTCTTCACAGAACTAGAAAAACAGCCTAAGTTTTCTATGTGACTAGAGAAGATCCAGGTAACCGAAGGAACCCTGAGCGAAAAGGGCAACATGGGAAGCATCACAGTAATGGACTGCAGGGGACACCACAAAGCTACAGTGACAAAATGGCATGGTTCTGGCACAAAACACACAGGCAGGCCATGGGACAGAACCGCAGGCACAGAAACAACCCCGTCCTCCCAGAACCATCTGAGTTCTGGGAAGGGGGCCAAACACATGTTGGAGAAAAGACTGCCTTGCTGACAAGCTGTGCTGGGAAAACTGGTTCTCCACACGCATAAAAATGAAAACTAGATCTACATCTCTCACAGAGATGAAAACTGAATCAAAGTGGACCAAAGTCCTAACCGTAAAACCATCTGACACTGCTGGGAGGTGACGTGGGGGGCACACTGCGAGCCACAGGCACAGGCAAGGACTTCCTGAACCGGACCCTAGGAGCACAGGAAATGGCAGCAGGAGTCAACAGCTGGGACCACATCAGGGTTAAAAAGCTTCTTCCCAGCAAAAGAAACAAGGACAAGACAACCTGCAAAAGGGGGAAAAAAGAAGTTTCCCGCTACTCTTCTGATAAAGGACTAATATCTAGAATATATAAAGAACTCGAAAAAATTAACCCCCAGAAAACAAGTGATCCAATCAAAAACTGGGCAAAGCAACTGAATGGATACTTCTCCAAAGAAGTACAAACGGCCAATAAATGTGTCCATGAGAGATGTTCACCACCTTTCACCATTAGGGAAATCCAAACCAAATCTCAACTCTGAGGTTCCATCTTTCCCCAATCAGAATGGCTGTCATCAAAGACTCAAAAAGGAACAACTGCTCATGAGGGTGTGGGGGAAAGAACCTTCCCACATTGTTGGTGGGACTGTAAATTCGTAAAACCAGTAGAATCAGCATGGAGATTCCTCAAAAAACTAAAAATAGAAATTCCATTTGACCCACCTGTATTTCTCCTGGTTATTTTCCCAAAAGAGTTAGAGACATCATACTGCAGTGACACATGCACACTCGTGTTTACAGCAGCTCCATTCACAACAGCTGAACTCTGGAAACAGCCTAGATGCCCGCCCTTCAACAGAAGAATGGATAAAGAAGAATGGAATATTACCCAGCCATAAAGAAGAACAAAGTCAAGTCACAGGAAAATGGGTGGAACTTCAGACTATAATATGAAATGAAACAAGTCAGACACAGAAAGGAAAACATCACATGGTTTTTCTTATATCAAAACCCCAAATATAAATAAATAAAAATAAGTGTGTAAAATAGAGATAGTAGGAAACAAAGACATGCCAAGGAAATAGAGATGGGCATCAAGGGGAGGGGAGGACAGGGAGGGAAGAAGATTGGGAGGTCTTCCCCACAAGCCCCGGCCGCACCCACGGGCGCCGGTAACAGCAGCTGTGCGGCCCCCCCTCGACCCACCTCCGGCCTCAGCTGTGCAGCCACCTGGAGGCACAGGGGGGCATAAAGGCCATTGTCTTGAGCCGCGGAGGTGAACAACAGAGGGCAGGCCTCTCCCAGGCTCCCTGATGAAGACTGAGGCCCACTGGAGAAGTGAAGAGAATCTCTGTACAGACACGCCAGACCACCGTGCTGGGTAAGTGGGAGGGATCACCACCTCCCATCGGAACCTGGACTATCCTCAGGGGAAGGGCAGCTGGAACCTGCAGTGGGACCTTGCAGAGGTCAACCCTGCAGGAGGTCAGGGAGCGCAACTTGGGCCTTGCAGCCAGAGATCAGCCTGAATCCCAAGGGTCTGCTGCTGCCTTGCTGAGACTAACTGACTTAGGACTGCACACTGCTGCCCACATTGTCTATTGTGACAGCAGAGACATACCCTGAAGGAGGCCCTTCCTTTTTATCTTTTATTTGTTATTTTCAAAATTACCATTATGTTTTTATTTTTAATTTTTTTCTTCTTTTCTACTCTTTTGAAATTTTTATTTTTCTGTTTTCTTTCTTTTCTCTTTTCTCTGTCTCTCTCTGTCTCTCTCTGTCTCTCTCTCTCCCTCGCTCCCTTGCTGTCCCACATTGTTCTTCATCGCCCTTTGTGTTCCTGTTCTGGCCCTAATTCGTATTTCTTCTTCATTTTTTCTTTTCTTCTCTCGCCTGTGTCCTCTGGCCTCACTGCTAACCTTCCCCTATCCTTCTACCTACCTATGCCTCCCTCCCCAACTCCTTCTAACTCCCCATCCCGAAGGGTACAGTTGCTATATTTATTCACTATAAACATATGTTGGGTTGGTCCTTGATTTTGATCTAATTCACATGGTTAAAGGTGATAGGTTAATAACTACCACAAACTGTCATTTTCTAAGCTGTGCTTGATGCTACTGTGCTGCTGATTGTATCACCTGGGCTAAGGTGTTGTGACTGATCTAATCAGTTGTCCTTCCTGGTATAATACATGCCCCAATTCCCCAAAACAAATATGACTATTGTGTATTGCAAACATACACTTAAACTTTCGATAAAAAAGCAAAAAAATTAGACTGCAGAGTCTATACCAAAAAATGAAATGAAAACAAAGAGATAATTTTTCCCAAATTTTTGTTGCAATCCAGCAAGGCACATGGAAGGTCAAGACGCTGTGCTCAGGAGCTGACTGTGGGGTGGGAAATACGGGAAGAAGGCTCTGCAGCGCGAGTGCAGAGACAGCCATCCAGAAGGGCAAATGGGATCTAGCTGCTGTTGCTGCTGCTGTGTATGTGTGGTGCTGGGAATTGAACCCAGGTCCTTCACACTGAACTACATCTTAGCCCTTCTTAAAAATTTGAGAACAGCGTCTCAAGTCACTAAATTGCCAGGCTGGGCTCAAAGTTGCAATCTTGAGACTGACCCCCCTCCCCGCCCCCCGCCACCGCTTCACTTTCCCAGACTGCGGGACTGCAGGAGTACACCAGCATGCCCGGCTTTCCCTGAGTCTTGAAAACCCCACTTGAAAGAGCTGAACCTTAAGATGCTTTGCTCAATATAAATCTAACAAAATATGTACAGACCTAAGTGTAAGACATTACAAACTTTCCTTAGAACACAGGAAGCCCAGACAGTGTGGAGAGGCATGATACACACGTGCCACAGAAGACCAAACACACCATCAGGAGCAGAGCTCTGAATCCAAACTGATAGGACCCAAAATCCCACAGCGTTCTGCAGGCTGTCAAACTTGAGCTCGGATCACAATGCTGGAGTGCTTGTTACAACACAGATTTGGGGTCTCAATCCCCAAGTCTCTGGTCCATAGATCCAGGCAGGGCCGCATGCTCACCTGGCAGGTTCCCAGAGCTTCTCCACTGTGGGGTCTGGGATCCACTTCCAGAACCACTGCACTCAGGAAAACCATCTTGGGACCGAAGAGGCCTGCAGTAATTCCTGTAGTTCAGCTAGTACCAGAGAGCTCTGCTCTGCCCACAGCCAACACACCCACCCTCCTGAGCAGGAGAACGGATCTTCCTCAGTGTGACAGATGGCCACACAGTGGCCCACATGGAAAGCCCAGGGATCCCTGCAAGAACTCCCTGCACCTGAGTGGGTGGTGGTGAGGTGCGCCTGCCTTCTCCTAGGAAGTGCGGCGCCAGAACAGCACTCTGCAGCTAGCGACAGCCTTGCAGGGTTCCAGCTCTCTCCCAGCACCTTCCCCTAGGGGCTGCACAGTCTCTCCTTCTGGACCTAGGGGCAGAGAGGAGGGGATGGCACTGACAGCGAGACCCCTGGGGAGGGCACAAGTGCAAAGCCCAGCTTCGAGAGGACCCTAAGGCAAAAGGCTGGGCCCAGCCACCGCTGCAGGAAGTGGAGTCCCTGGAGCGGGGTTCTAACCCGGCCTGCTGCCAGAACAGGAGGGACAGCTGCACACCGCCACCTTTCTCAGGCCCCAGGCTTTGTCACAGCCACAGATGCCCTTTGCCACTTGGCACAGAGTCAGCCTCAGGGCCTGGCACAGGAGCTCCTCTCTGAGGGGACACTGACCCCCAGAAGTGTGCCTGGCTCTCGCCCTAGGGTCTGAGGTCAAAGCCCTGGCCTGACCAAGGCAACTCCATCCCTCCCTCCCCTCTTCACTTCCACACTTCCTTCATACACTTCCTTGGTGTGTAACGTCTGACCACCATCTGTCCACCAGCTGTCGGTCAGCCTCGCCAGCCACCTGTGCATGATGTGCAGCACCCCATGTCCCCAGCCCCGGGGAGACATACACGTGTGTCGGGTAAATGAAAGAGCGCTTATCACGTTTACAGTTTTGCCATGAAATAAGAGAAAATGATGCAGATATAGGGCAACAGGCTGCAGACAGGACAGAATCTGTGCCGAGACTGCGATGGCCTGGATTGATGTCCTCATGCCCTGCAGAAGGCTGGGTGGAGGACAACACCACCAGCCCCTTGGGCCACCCAGCCCTATGAAGCCACCAGCCTGCGATAAACATTTCCTGCATCAGACGAGGACGGCTGCTGACTGGAAATGAGGGCTCATGAGGGGCAGGGCGTGCACCGGAGTGACTCATGGCCACAGCAGGCAGTCAGCGGGTTGCCAGAGCCTATTACAGAGTTGGGAGCAGGAGCTGTTGATAATTGACGTGGTGATTTTTGTGTAGAAGCTGGGTAGTCCTCCCAAAACCCTGTCCTAATTTCTAGGCAGCACATTTGGAAATTTATACAACAAAGGTCATGCTTGTGTTCCTACAAGAACCACGAAACCCCATGAACCATGAAAACAAGAACCATGCAACCCACAGAATCTACAGCAGAAAGACAATAGGCACTTACCTTTCATGGTTTATTTCATTAATTTGGGAACCACAATCTAACACTCAAGCCAGATTTAGTATGTGAAAAAATCATTTTGGTGAACAATAACTTTAATCTATTTTTTATCGTCATCAACACTAAAAAACGACCAAAAGAAGCAAAACCTCAATATTAGAGATACCGTAAGAAGCTGATTTAAGCCCTGTGTTCTGTGTCTGTAACAGAGCCCTGTCTGCCTGGGGAGGCGGGAGGCTCCTCCCAACAGCACCTCAGTCAGGAACGAGAGTCCCATCACCCTGGCCACGTGGGAACTCAAGCCCCCAGGAAAGAGTCATGTGGGTGCTGGGTGTGGCCCAAGCACAGCCTCAAACCTCACCGTGGAGATCGGCAGCTGGCCCCACATCCGGGACACGGCACCCACACACTCCACAGTGACCTGCTGCAGGGACAACTGAGTCATCTGCCGACACAGCCCAGAGCTGGAGAAGCGGAGTGTGAAGCAGTGCAGGACTCATGGGAGGAAGTGGAAGTGAGGCTTTGGGATTCTGCTCACCCAGAGGACCATGAGCTGTGCTCCATCCTCTGCCCCAACTAAAAGGGGTCAGGGTGCCACGGGGACCGACTGCAGGGGACACCGTCAGCACACAGCCAGCCGCTGAGATCAGCTCTCTCAACGACTTACACTGAAGCCCAAGAGACCTCAAGGTGCGGTCCCGCTCATTCCACACAATCTGACAGTCCACGGAGCTGGCAGGAGAAAGACGAAAATGGGCCGCAGGAACCTGAGCGGACTGCAGCCCACCGTCCATCAAGATTCACAGCCGAGAAGATGGGAAGACGACTAGCGGGCACCACAGTTTGGCTGGCGCTGCTGCTGGCTTCTTTCTTCCTGCCAGAAAGTGTAGGGCTGCAGAGGCTGGCTGGAGCCCCGCCGGCAGAGGGGCAGGCATCTTCCCCAGGGCCAGGAGAGAGCGGGCTGACAAACACTTCCCTCCCTCCAAACTCAGGGGCACGGTGGCAGAACACAGTGGGGACAGGAGGCTGGTGATCCCATCTGGCTGTCTTTGGTGCTTTGTGTTTTGTTTATGCAGCTCCCATGCAGAGCTCCTCAGAACCTGAGCGCACAGGAGCAGCAAACACCAGATTTACTCCAACCAGAGCAAGCCCTGTGGCCGGGGCTGTGTATCTCCCAGCCCCCCGTGAGCAGCCAGAGCCGGAAGCAGCTGTGTGGAGTCTGATCCTGGCTCCTCACTCCCCGCCAAGTGCCCTTAGCAGTCACTGAACCTGCTGTGGGTCGGTGTCCTTGCTAAGAAAAGAGGGTCCATATGGAGCCCTTTCAGTGCTAGCTAAGCTCACAGGCTGATATCACAGGGGCATCACCTGCAGCCAGGACAAACACCCCGCTCATCCCTGGCACCCAGACCTGTGGCACACAGCAGGAGACCAGCAACTTTGTCACAGGAGTGAGGGAACCCACACATCCTCGGTCCCTACCCCACATGACATGTCGCTCTCTGCACGGGTGACACAATCCCCCAGGACAGGCTAGCTGACAGGAAGCCTGCAGACCCTTCCTCAGAGAAGTGTTCGTCAATGTGACAAAACATACATAAGATGATCATCGGAAAGAGCATCCATCATGGTACAGTAGATGTGTGTTCTTGACAACACAGAGTTTTAAGTAACCTGGCAGCAGGGAAATGCTGACCCCAGTCGCTAAGCTCCACCAGGCAGGAGCACCGCCCACAGGTAACCAGCCACATGGATGGACACAGAGTACCCCCTGTCCACACTGTTGGCAGCACCATGAGCAATGCTGGCTTGCTGCCTACACTGAACACAAATCAAAATGCTAAGTCTCAGCCAGAAGCTGCTGGAAACAAGGACCACATCTTCCCACAAGGGTCACAGAGCCCCCTGGGGGTCCCTGCACCCTGAGTTAGGTGTCCCTGCTCCAAATTAAATGTTTATACCCTAGGGACATGTTATAGGATGCAAATAACCCCTTCAGTGTCGAGACTATCTCAGAGTCTTCACCAATAATGTGGTGATGTCGCCATGGGTCACTCAGCAAGGTGCCAATAACTGTCGCTATTCCCGGCAGAGAGACTGATGGGGTATGGTGTGGACAGGACCACAAGAACCTCAGCAGCTGGCACAGCCCAGGCTGGAGGACAGGCCCTGCGCCAACCTAAGTTCTCAGGGAGAACAGGCACCTGGTTGGGTGAGCAGTCCCGACCAGTCGGAGGAGCCAAGACGTCCGTGTCTCAAGCACACACACTGCTGAGCTTGGCACCCAGAGCCCAGGGCCCCAAGGCAGCCCCCACAGACAACCTCCTTGGGGAAGCCATGGAAACACAGAGAAGGGCTCCCGGGCTGCCTTGCTCTTCCTTGTGGCAAATGCTTGAGAAAGTGAGCTTGGTGCTATCACCCCTAGCCCCAGATGATGCCAGGGCAGGAACCTGTGAGCACCGTCCTCCAGACCAGCATGGCTGCATCTCACCCTGCTTATGCTGTGACCCCAAGGGCAGTGTGTGCTGGGATTCTCCACCCACAAAGCTGAGGGTTGGCCTGAGGCTGGGGTCATTTCCCCACACACCTCCTGCCTCCTGATTACCACACTCAGTCATGGGTTAGGCACGAGCTGGATTATTCCAGCAGTGAATGATGCAAATCACACAGTGCAGGAGACACAGGATGAGCATCCATAATGCAACTATGAAACTCCACCAGACACGTCACAGCAACAGAGCCGTGGCTCAGATCCTATGTGAAAGCTAAGGAATAAAGATATTGATCTCCAAGCTCACTGGATGAGTTACTAGTTCTCATTCAATGAAACACATCACAAAAAAACCTGTATACAGCCATGGCTCTGGGAATATAGTTAGAAACTGGGTGAAGCAGCCAGCTTTGTATCATAGTTACTTTGACTGATGGACTAAACTAAAACTGATGTCCTTTGAATGTTGGTACAAATAAAACCCAATAGTGACCTGTTGCAGAAATGTATCTAACGTCACTATGTCCAAAGAACTGTTCATTAGCTCCATGTTTGCTAGTCAGCTCTAGCAAGAAGACAACGCACAGCAACAACTCTGTGTGGGCATGATCACTACCCTGAAGGCTGCCAATTCCTCCTCCTAAGCAGCCACCTGTCCTCACCAGGATGGGGCCAGAGAGCCCCTGCTGCTGCAAAATGTCCAGCTCAGCAAGTCACCACAGAATACAGGAGATGGTCACAACATCACTGCAGACTGGCTTTGAAGTTAAGTACCATGGCTTGGTCACAGGATTATTTTTAATAAACAGAAGCCCTAAAAGAAAACAACTTCCAACCTAGACTGATGTATCCTCCAAAACTATCTTTAAAATTGATGGGGAAATAAGATACTTCCGTGACAAAGAGCACCTTAGGAACTTCATGAATACCAAACCAGCACTTCAAACAACTTTTTAAAATATCCTAGAAAAACACAATGAAAGCCACTACTCCATGAGACCTAACAGAGCAAATCTAAAATATTTCATAAGGCAAGGCAAGAAATTAAAAGGAGAGGGGGAAAAATAAAAAGAGCCAACAACAGGAAAATAACATGACAATGTTAACTCAATGCATATCAGTTATAACCATCAATGTTAATGGCCTCAATTCACCAATCAAAAGAAACAGACTGGCAGAATGGATTAAGAAGCAAGATCCAACAATATGCTGCATACAAGAAACACATTTAATTCAAAATGAAACTCACAGACTGAAAGTTAAAGGGTGGAAAACAATACTCCATGCAACAGGAACCCGGAAAAAAGCAGGGGTAGCAATTTTATTTGCAGACAAAGTAGATTTCAAACCAAAACTAATTAAGAGAGACAGAAATGGTCACTACATCCTTGTAAAGGGAACAGTCCAAGAGGAAGAGATGACAATCATAAATATATCTGCACCAAATACTAAGGATCCCAACTATACAAAACAAGTATTAAGGGACATGAAAAGCCAAATAAACACTAATACAATTGTAGCGGGGGACCTCACACCCACTGTCACAAATAGATCATCCAGACAAAAAATTAACAATGAAATACTAGAACTGAATCAAGCTTTTGAACAAATGGACTTAATAGATGTTTAGAGTATTCCACCTCACAAAGTCAGAATATACATTCTTTTTGGCGTCACAAGGGTCATTCCCCAAAATAGACCAGATACTAGTTCACAGAACATGTTTAAATAAATGCAAAGGAATTGAAGTTATCCCCTGTATACTATCAGACCATAGTACAATTAAACTGGAGATCAATAGCATAAGAAACCACAAGAACTTCACAAACACGTGGAAACTGAATAACACTCTCCTGAACAACCAATGGGTCACAGAGGAAATTAAAGAAGAAATTGGACAGTTTTTACAATTTAATGATAATGCCAGTACAACGTACAGGAATTTATGGGACACAATGAAAGCAGTTCTACAAGGGAAATTCATAGCAGTGAATGCCCACACCAGGAAAACAAAGTGAGCTCAAATAACCTAATGGTGAATCTTAAGCTCCTAGAAAAAGAACAGCAAGACAAACACAAAGCTCATACAAGGGAGGAAATTATCAAGATCAGAGCAGAAGTCAGTGCAATGGAGACTAAGAGAATGATACAAAAAAATCAATGAATTGAAGAGTTGGTTTTTCAAAAGAATAAATAAAATCGATAAACCCTTACCCAACCTTATCACAAAAAAGAAAACAAAAGGCTCAAATCCATGCAATTAGGAATGAAAAAGGTGAAGTCACAACACATCCAGCAGAAATCCAGAGGATCATCAATACATACTTCGAGAACCTGTACTCTAATAAAATGGAAAACAAAGAAGAAATGGACAGATTTCTAGATATATATGAATTACCAAAGTTGAACAAAGAAGATATAAAAATTCTAAACACCCTAATTACAATCAGTGAAATTGAAAACATAATTAAAAATTTACCACCAAAGAAAAGCCCAGGGCCTGATGGCTTCCCTGCTGAATTCTACAAGACATTTAGAGAAGAACTATTGACACTACTCTTTAAACTTTTCAATGAAATTGAAAGGGAAGCAATACTTCCAAATTCAATCCTGGAAGCAAGTGTTTCTTTGATTCCAAAACCAGGGAAAGACCCAACCAAAAAAGAGAACTACAGGCCAATCTCTCTCATGAGCATAGATGCAAAATCCTCAACAAGACACTGGAAAACAGAATATAGAGGGTCATCAAGAAGATCTCACACCCTGACCAAGTCAGATTTATCCCAGGGATGCAAGGATGGTTCAACATACATAAATCAATAAATGTGTAATACACTATGTTAACAGAATCAAGGACAAAAACCATATGATCATCTCAATAAATGCAGAAAAAGCATTCGACAAAATTCAACACCCATTCATGATAAAAACCCTGCAGAAAATTGGAACAGATGGTCTTTATCTCAACTTGATAAAGGCTATCTATGAAAAACCAACAGCCAACATCATACTAAACGGTCAAAAACTGAAAACCTTCACACTAAAATCAGGAACAAGACAAGGATGTCCACTATCACCACTCCTGTTCAATATAGTTTTGGAAACATTAGCCA
>NW_004624861.1:397165-507959 GCF_000247695.1 Heterocephalus glaber | reverse complement strand
GAAATAAATAGGACACACATGTGTAAATACCGAACAGTTTCTCTAGTGTGAGAAACTGATAATGTAAACAAGGTTTAAAATGATTAAAATGAATAATTGATAATTTGAAATAGGAAAAAAGGTCCAAAGACGAAGGAGTGAAGGGAGGGGAAGGGGAAAGCAAAGGAGGGAAAGGAAAAACTATGAGAAAAGAAAAAAAATAAGAATGGAAATGAAATCTATGTAAAGAGGGAAGGGTGGAGGCGGTGCAGGGTGCACAGATAATGGGGAAAAAATAAGAACCAAGATATATCATGTACAGGTACAAACACCCAATGATAAATGTAAACGAATTGTATACCTAAAATGTACCAATAAAAGAACTAAAAAAAAAAAAGCTTCTGCACTGCAATCAAAACCACTGACAGAGCTAAGAGACAACCTACAAGGAGAGAAAAAAATTTTATCAGCTGTTCCTCAGACAAAGGACTACTATCTAGAATATATAAAGAACTGAAAAAAATTAGACTCCCCCTAATTTAAAGACCCAATTGAAAAATGGGCATCTGAAATGAACAGACATTTCTCAGACAAAGAAGTAAAAGCAGCAAATAAACATGTGAAAAATTGTTCAACATCACTGGTCATTCGAGAGATGCAGATGAAAACAACACTGAGATTCCAGCTCACCCCAGAAAGAATGGGTGCTATCAAGAAATCAACATATAACAAATGCTGGTGGGGCTGTGGGGAGAAAGGAACCCTTCTCCATTGCTGGTGGGAGTGCAGACTGGTGCAACCACTGTGGAAATCAGTACGGAGATACCACAAAGAACTAGGGCTAGAGGTCCTATTTGACCCAGCTATTCCTCTGCTGGGGATCTTCCCCAAAGAATTAAAAGAATCATACCATAGCGATATATGCTCACCCGTGTTTATAGTGGCACAGTTCGTAATAGCTGAAACTTGGAAACAGCCCAATTGCCCATCAACTGGAGACTGGATAAAGAAGATGTGGTTTTTTTTATAAAATGGAGTACTACTCAGCCATAAAGAGCAAGAAACTAGAGACATTTATAGCTAAATGGGTGCACATTGAGGCAATACTCTTAAGTGAAATAAACAGGACACACATGCGTAAATACCGAATAGTTTCTCTGGTGTGGAAAAACTAAAAGTGTAAATAAGGATCAAAATGTATAACTGATATTGTGAAATAGGATGAAAAGGTCTAAAGGAGCAGGGGAAGTCGGAGGGGTAGGGGAAATGAAAGAAGGGAAAAGAAAATATATGAGAAAAGGAAAAAAATAGAAACAAACTCTTTGCAAATAGGGAGTGATGGAGCGGGTGAAGGGAGGGCAGGGGAATGGGAAAAAAATAAGAACCAAGATACAATATGTAAAGGTACAAGATCCTGATGATGAACATAACTGTATTGTATAGTGAAAATGTACCAATAATCTTAATGGAAAAATAAAAAGTTCAAAAAAATAAAATAACACATTTCCACCTGCCTCAGATGGAAAGACGCAGCCTTCTGACAATTTCTAACCTATCGATGCTATTTTATTAAGGGCACGGATAAGGATTAATAAAAGGAAATATGAAGGCCCAGAAACACAGAAGAAGAAAACCTTTGGGCTTAAACACAAAGGAAGAAAAAAATTTTAGAAGCTCTTTCATTAGTCCTTGCTCAAATGCAAACATCTGCTGCACAAAGAAACAAGAAATCAATACTTTTTAAAAGTGTTGTTCTACAGAGGAAGCTCCTCAGGGATGTGGAAGCTGTCTCTCATCTCTTCCCTGCACCTCCACTGTTCAAACCCACAGTTCTGCCATGGCCTCTTTACAATGTTTAACTCTATGCACCTTGGTAGTTTCAAGGATGAAAACAAACAGTAAGAGATGTATTATGAGAAAAAATTGTCACCAAATTTCATTATCTTATCCCTAGGCATAAAAATTCATTATAACTAAGCTAAAAGAAGACAGGCCATACTGCGGCCCCTGCTGAGGTTAGAGAGTCACGCCACAGAAACTTCAGAAGGAAGGTTTCCAGGGGACAAGCCCAAGCACAGGCACAGCAGAGAACAAAGGAGGACAGTGCATCTTGTCATCCTGCTCCACCTCTTCTGGGGCTGGTGGCCACAGAGGGCTGGTCCCGGCCACTCTCTCCACCATGCCTTCTGCCACAGGCTAGACTGCAATGCTGGAAGAGAGAAAAATCAGGGCAACTGGAAATGCCCTGCTGGGACCCAGAGCAAGGACAACACCTGTAGCCAAATGGCAGAGGGACAGAGCCACCCAGAGCCAGGAGAGACACATCAGTGGGCAAAATAGGACAGTAGCACTGTATAGTGACTCCAGAGTAGATGAGCTGGATCTTTAAAAGGGATTGGATTTAGCTGGGTGTGATCATGCACACCTGTAATCCCAGCACTCTGGGAGGATAAGCCAGGAATCGAGTTCATGCCCAGCCTGGGTAACTTAGTGATTTAGTGAGACCCTGTCTCAAAAGAATGTAGCTCAGTGTGAAGGCCCTTGGCTCAATCCCTACTACCGGAGATGAGGTGAGGAAAGACTTGCATTCATCACAAAACTCAGATAAAAATATAAAGGGCCTTAAGAAACATAGTTGAGAACCTCAGAAAGCCATGATCAGAAAAGAACCTTTCCATGCATAGTCCAAAAAGTCCAAAATAGGACAGAATCTTATCAGAGAAAAGCTACAAACCACTTATAATGCTAAACTCATTAGAATTACAGCACATATCTCAACACAAACCTTAAAGGCCAGGAGAGCTTGGGGTGAAGTGTTTCAGGCCCTGAAATAAAACAACTTCCAACCCAGACTGATTTATCCTGTAAAACTATCTTCCAAATTGGTGGAGAAATAAAGATACTTCTATGATAAAGAACACCTAAAAAAATTCATGACCACCAAACCAGCACTCTAAAAAATTCCCAAGGATATCCTATAAAAAGAGAATGAAGCTAACAAGAGCAGAATGAATACATCAGGCAAAGTGTGCAGTTAGAAAGGGAATCAGCAACAGGAAAATGATGCAATGAGAGAAATAAGTCAATTCTTTTCAGTAATAACTCAGTGTAAATGGTCTCAATTCCTCAATCAAAATACAGACTGGCAGAGAGGATCCCAAAACAAAACCCAGTGGTGTGCTATATACAAGAAACACATTTAACCCAGAAAGAAAATTACAGAGTAAAAATCAAAGGATGGAGAACTGTATTCCATGCAACAGGAACCTGAAAACAAGCAGATGTAACTATCCTACTTTCAGACGAAGTGGACTTCAAGCTAAAATTGATCAGAAGAAGGAAAGAATGTCACTACACAGTGGTTGAGGGAACAATTCAACAGGAAGAGATAACAATCACTAAAATATATGCACTGAACAACAATCCACTCAACTTCATAAAACAAACATACTGGACATAAAATACTAGATTAAATAAACTAAAATACTACATAAACATAATTATAATGGGGGACCTCAAATCCCTACTGTCACAAATAGATCAACTATACAGAAAAAATTATCAAAGAAGTATCAGGAGTTGAACAAAACCTCTGAATGAATGGGCTTCACAGATATCTACATAGGAACTTTCTTCAAAGTAGAGCACATTACTAGCCAATAAAGCATGATTGAGTAAATGCAAAAGAACTGAAACTATATCACACATATTATCACATCATAGCAAAATGAAGCTAGAAATTCAACCAAAAGAAACCTCAGAAATTATGCAAACACTTGAAAATTAAACAGTATCCTCTTGAACAATCAACTGGTTACAGAAGAAATCAAGGAAGAAACAAGACAGTTCCTAGAATTAAACCATAATTCTAGTACAATATACTAGACCTTATGGGATACAATAAAAGTGGCCCTAAGAGTGAAGTATAGTTGTGAATGCCCACATTACCAAAAAAAAATCAGACCAAGCCAAAATAAGTAACTTAATGATGATCCTCAAGGTCCTAGCAAAACTAGAACAGTCCCAATCCAAAGCTAGTACAAGGAAGGAAATCACAAAGATTAGAGTAGAGGGACCAGGGATGTAGCTCAGTGGTGCTGCACCTGCCTGCGGGGCAAGTGTAAAGTCTTGAGTTCAATCCCCAGTACAAAAAAAAAAGAGGGAGCCAGGGATTTAGCTCAGTGGTTTTGCCGCCTGCTGTGCAAGCGCAAGGAGCTGAGTTCGATCCCCGGTACCAAAAAAAAAAAAAAGATTAGAAATCAGTGAAATTGAAACTAAAAAAATAAAATAAAAAGAGCTGATGAATCAAAAACTTGGTTTTTCAAAAAAATAAAATAAACAAACTCTTAGCCAATCTTACCAAAAATAAGAAAGAAAAGATCTAAGTCAACGGCAATTCTAAATGAAGAAAGTGAAATCGCAATGGACACCACCAAACTTCAGAAGATTATTACCAACTACTTCATAGATCTGTACCCTAATAAATTGAAGAATTCAGAAGAAATGGCTAGATTCATAAATACATATGAATTACCAAAACTAAACCAAGAAGATATAAAAACCCTGAATAATCCAGTAACAGGCAACAAAATTGAAGCAGTAATTTAAAAAAATTACCAACTAAGAAAAGCTCTGGTCCAAATGGATTCACTGTTGAGCTCCACAAGAACTTCAAGGATGATCTAACGCCAATACATCTCAGGTTCTCTATTAAAAGTGAAAGAGAAGGAGCACTCCCAAAGTCATTCCTGGAAACCAGTACAACCCTGATTCCAAAATGAGACACAGACCCAAACGAAAAGGAGAACTAGATCAATCGCTTTAATGAACAGAGATGCAAAAATCTTCAACAAATACTGGCAAAGAGAATACAATAAATCACCAAAAAGATAATTCATCATGACCAATCAGGATTCATTCCAGGGATGCAAGGATGGTTCAACATATACAAATCAATAAATGTAATAAATCACATAACCAAAAGGAAGGACAGAAATCACATGATCATCTCAACATACGCAGAAAGGCCTTTGACAAATCCACCATCCATTTAAGATAAACACTCTGAAGAAAATAGGTACAGGAGGACCATTTCTCAATCTGCTAAAAGCCATTTGTGAAATCATATCCCCCAAATTTAAAGACCCAATCCAAATATGCCCATCTAAAATGAACAGACACTTCTCAGATGAAGTAGTAGAAACAGCAAATAAATACATGAAAAAATATTCAACATCACTAGTCATTCAAGAGATGCAAATTAAAACAACTATGAGATTTTATCTTACCCCAGAAAGAACGGCTGTTATCAAGAAATCAACCAATAACAACCCTTCTCCACTGCTGGTGGGAGTGCAGACTGATGCGACCACTGCAGAAATCAGTGTGGAGATTCCTCAAAAAACTAAAACTAGAGGTTCCATTCGACCCAGCTATTCCCTTTCTTGGTATCTTCCCGAAAGAATTAAAAGCATCCTACCACAGCAATATATGCACACCCTTGCTTACAGCGGCACAGTTTGTAATAGCTCAAACTTGGAAACAGCCCAAATGCCCATCAACTGATGAATGAATAAAGAAGATATGGTTTTTTTATACAATGGAGTACAACTCTGCCATAAAGAAGGATGATCTTGAGACATTTTTAGCTAAATGGATGCACCTTGAGATCATACTCTTAAGTGAAATAAATCAGACACACAAGTTTAAATACCAAATTGTTTCTCTGATGTGAGAAACTGAAAGTGGAAATGAGGACTAAAATGTATAATAGAGACTGGGAAATGGGAAGAAAAGGTTCAAATGGCAAGGGGAACAAGGGAGGGGAGAGGGAAAAAGGAAGGAAGACACAAGAAAAAAGTTAAAATGGAAACAAAGTTTTTGTACATAGGGAGGGGAGGGGAGCTTGTGGGGAGAGGCAAATGGGAAAGAAAGAAGCGGGAGGTAGAGGTATGTGTACAGGTGCAAATTCCCTATGATGAGTGTTATCATTGTGCATGTGTAAAATGTACTGATAAATGTTTTGCTATAAAAAGATAATTAAAAAGTCATTTTTGACAAACCTACAGCCAACATCATATTATCTGAGAAAAAACTGAAAATTTTCCCTCAAAATCAGGAACAAGACAAGGATGTCCACTATCACCATTTGTGTTCACAGTAGTACTCAGAAAATTAACCAGAGCAGTCAGGCAAGTAAAAAAAGGGACATGTATAGGAAAGGAAGAAATCAAATTATCATTATTTGCAGATGACATTCTCTACATAGAACACCCAAAAAATTCCATCAAAAGACTCCTAGAATTAATCACCAAATTCAGTAATGTAGCAGGATATAAAATCAACACACAAAAATCAAGAGCATTCCTGTATACCAATAATGAACTCACTGAGAAAGAAATTAGGAAAAATACCATTCACAAGAGCGTCAAGAAAAATAAAATACTTGGGAATTAACTTAACCAAGGAAGTGAAAGAACTCAACAATGAAAACTACAGTGCCCTGAAAAGGGAGACTGAAAAGGACCTCAGCAAAGGGAAAGATGTCCTCTGTGCCTAGACAGGCAGAACCAATGCTCCGAAAACTGCTGCATGGATTTAATGCAGCCCCAATCAAAACACCAACATCATTTTTCACAGAGCTAGAGAGAACAACCCTAAAATTTATGTGGACTCAGGCCATCACACACATGCACACAGACACCCCACAAGCATTCCTGTCTCCATTTTCTCCCCTGAAAGTCCCACTGCTTTTCCTGAAGAAAGTTCTTCCCATCGGCTCCCCCTCATCCCCTGCTGAGTTAGGCGTCTGCACCCAACCTCTCACTACCCCTGTAGCCCACACATCACGGAGCACCCATGGCCACGGTGAGCTTTCTGTCCTGCTGATTGCCCATCAGCCCAGTCCACAGGCTCCTGTACAGAAGAAACTGAGAGGGCAGAAGAGCTATTCCTCCTGCACAGTTTTTAAATCACTGCGATGTGTCTGTGTTTTTAATACGTTCAGAATATCATGCAAAAGAGAATCTACTCCATGAGAACTATGAATTAAAATATTTATAAATGGCTAAATAATTTGCTGTCTAAATATTTGTGGAACTTTTCTTTGTGAATTCTGATTTTATTAACCATGTGTAAAGATGGGAGAAATGGTTGACTAATACTAAACTAAAAATTATTTAATAAATGCTTGAGTGTTAAATAAAAATTGAGTAGTCTTTTCTTCAAACAAATGCTTTGCAAATAAAATAATGCATGAAGAATTAATGAACTTTCTCTTTTCCAATAGCAGAGCAAACTAGACACCAATTAAACCACACACTGGAAGCAAGCATTCAGGTTGAAATAATCTTTAAAGTCTTTTTAAACAGATTGATGTGCAGACAAACATAGTCTAAAAGTTCAACAAGTGACTGAAGCATTTGCAGTAACTCAAAACCAAGAGAATAAGAACACATCTACAAACTGTGGCAAAAACCTGGGTACTGGGCCCGGGATTTAGCTCAATGGTGCCGCCACAAACGAAAGGTCCCGAGTTCGATCCCCAGTACCAAAGACAAAAGCAAAAAACACCTGAGGACACTGACTTGAAGGAGGAAAGGTTTACTCTGGCTCATGGTTTCAAAGTCTCAGGCATGAGATTCCATGAAATTGGCCAGAAACTCAGAGCACTGAAAACATCAAGCACTGTGAGGTCATGGGCCGCAGGAATGCCTGCTTCTCACTGTGGGGAATGTAAGATGGTGCAGACACCTTGAGAGGCAGCTTGGTGACTTCTTATAAAATTAAACATCCTCTTCCTGTGTCAGGAAACAGAGGAGCCTGTGTTGCGAACCTGTGGCACATGTGCCACAGCTGGCTGTTTGTTATCACTGAAAGCTCTACAAGGTTTCTCTACAAGGTTCGCCACCACTGTCCTATGTGATTCAGCAGTCTCACAGAATTCAGTCAAAAGAGCTGAAACCTTGTGTTTACACAAGAACCTGCACCCAAGTGTAGGCAGCAGCTTTATCCACAACTGTCCAAACCTGGAAGTAACCAAGGTACCATTCGGTAGATAAATGGATAAACCGTGATAAACCGTGCTTGTCTAGGAGATGGAAGAGCCTGCAGCGATAAGAAGAGAGGAGTTACCAAGCTATGAACAGACATGAAGGAAACTTAAATGCATGTTGCTCAAGGGAAGAAGCCAGTCTGAAAGGCTGCCCGCTGTATGATTCCAACTAAATGACATCCTGGGAAAAGCAAAACCAGAGTACATCATCAGGGGTTGTGAGGGGTGGAGGGAGGCTGGTCATGTGGCACACAGAGGACCCTGAAGACGGTGAAGTACTCTGTGTGACACCATCATGGCGGACACATGCTGTCACATCTGTTCAACCCCACAGAATGCACAACACCCAGTGCAGACGCACGGGTAACTGTGGGCAGTGAGAGACAATGTGTGTGAACGCAGGCTCATCAGCTGTGATGCCCTGGGGTGGGGGTGGCTGGCAGGCAGGCCTCATGCCCACAGGACAGCTGGGGCGACACCTCTGTACCCGCTGCTCAACTGTGCTGCCCACCTAAAGCTACTCTCAAAAAACTGGACCTTAAAAAGTAAGAATAAGTAAATAAAACTCAACCTATTTTTCTATCTTACGCATAAATTAAAAATATATCATAGACTTAAGTTTAAAACCCCAAACTGTAAAACTTTTTGAAGCAATCACTGGAGAATGTTTTTGTGGCTTTGTATTAGCCAAACAATTCTGAGATACAATGCCAAAATCACAATGCACATAAAATATGGATAATTTGCACATTATTAAAATTCAGATATACTGTTGTTCAAAAGGCGTAGCTATGAAAATGAAAAGACAACTCACGGTCTAGAAGGGTGTATTTGTAAATGCCATTTCTTTCTTATTTTTTTTTGGTACCAGGGATGGAACTCGGGTCCTTGCGCTTGCGCAGCAGGCGGTGAAACCACTGAGCTAAATCCCCGGCCCTGTAAATGTCATTTCTGACAAACCGTGTCCTTAGAATACACAAGGAAATCTCAAAAGCAAACATCAAAATATGAACAACTCAGTGTTTTAACATGAGATGGCAATCTGAACAATTCACGGGGAGTGAGGATGTCACTGAGCAGGCTAGGGCTCAACATCACCAGTCACAGGACAGTGACTGAACAGATAAAACTGCCCCTTGGGAATTCGAGGACAGGGTCAGCCACGGAAGGGCTGGAGTCAATACGGAGTTTTGGGACCATCCTGCTTGCCTGGCAGGGACCTGGGCAGCACTTGGGAAGCATCCTGGCAGTTTCTCAGGCAGCTGAACACACACCTGCATTCCTAGGACTGAAGGAAGTGCCATGTGAGCTGAAAACCCTCTGCCCACTCAGCCTGTCATGGACACTGCCAGTCAGGGATGCGTGATCACGCTGGTGCCAGCCATGACCCCACTGCTAGGCAAGTCCTGCAGGGTCCTTTCGCTTTGTTCACGCCAGGACAGTGGTCTCTCCTAACGGAATGTTACTCAGCAAATTTTAAAATCAACTAATATGTAAGCGGTTATACATACACAATGAAATGCAAATGCATTATGCAAGCTAACGGAAGCCACACCAAACCGTAACTCATAGAAGTGATACATGACTTGTATGTAAAACATGAGGATGCCTAAAAATCATCAATAAAAAGACAACCAAGTAGAAAAACAGACAACAATTTTTAACATGCACTTGCCACAACGGGAAAGGAGTGTGGCCAATACACACACACACACACACACACACACACACACACACACACAATCCAATCCCTCCTATAGACAGAGAATATCAATTACAAGATCTCTCCCTTTACATATGAAAGACTGGCACAGTACTTAAATCTGGCTATGCTGTGTGTTGGCAAGGACTGAGAACACAGGCCTGTGACCTTGGGGAGCCAGCACACCATCTGGTGAAGCTGCACGCGGCTCCTGTGATGAGGGTGCACGAGAGCTCACAGACATAGCACAGAAGACCCAGCCAGAATGACCACGGCAGCCCCACAACAGTAACACAGCTGGAAACACTCACAATGTCCCTGGAGAGGAGAATGGAGAAATAAACCCGGCACACTCACCATGGGCTCTCCGTGAACAAGCTGCAGCCACTGTGCAGCCCCATCCCAGGAATGCTGCATGGAACCATAGAGAAAGCCAGGCGGAAAGTGCACTGAGATTCCATTCACACAGATCAAATACTTGGAAAACTAGTATTTCCTCCAGAAAATAGAAGCGTTTTTACCGAATCTATTTTTTTAAAAGGCAGGAAATTACCTCTTAGAGGCTCCAAGAATCAGTGCCCAGAAAGGCCCAGAGAGAACTTCTGACGAAATCACAAAACATTAATTCTTTCTAAATTGATCTCCAATGAGAGGGGAAAAAAGAAGTTTGCCCTCTCTGACTTCTTTTGTTACTTGTCCGGAATCATTAGCATCACCAGCAGCTGCTCTACCCTGAAGGCCTGCCCTGCAGAACCTGGGTCTTCGCCACACAGGTCTCAGTTTCGTGAAGAGCCTGGGGGGCCAGGCTGCTACAGCACCCTGGGTCTGAGGGAGACAGGTTCACGGCACAACTCAGTGATGCTCTGCAATTCCAAACCATGCGTGCACATGGCCAGCCTTCCATACCAAGCCGCCAGGTGTGACCCACGCCATGCATGTGCTTGTGTGCACACACGTGTGCAGCCTTTTCCTCACAGGATGTTGCCAGCCTGTGACAATCAGGACACAATAGACACGAGCATGCCTGGAATGTCCCAACCCCTTCCTCCCAATGAGAACCACCCTGCCTCACATGTGACCAATGTCTTACCAGATACTTGAGACTCAGACAACAGGCTCGCTCCTGGGGAGCCCAGGATCTCACTGTCACCGAGTGCATGTGCTCTCACATGGCTCATGTGCACATAAGGGGGACTGGACTTCCTTTTGCCAATAGTTTCACAAGATTTTGTTGTTACTTTAATATTTACTTATGTGCAACTCATTTCAGCATGGCAGTGGAGAAGCAGAGCGGCGCCTCAATTTACAGCAGGTGGCTTGATACTGCGTGTCCATAGACCATCTACACTGCCCTTACCTTTACACACCAAATACAGGTAAACATATTGTGGATGTGTACTTGAACACAATGCAAATGTATTCATGTGAAGCACACACCAGCATCTGATGTTTTCATTATGTGATCGATTGTACCCATCCCTATGCATACATGTATTAAAATGTGTTATTTCACCCTAAAATTTTCCATTCGATTCCACCTTTACTAGAAGTAGGTTTGGTACAATGGTGCCTCAGTTCATGAACTTAATTCTTTCCATGATTCTGGCCACAGACCAAATTGGATAGGAACCTAATCAAATTTCCCCATAAGGTCAACATTGAACCTAACCACTGAATTTGATTTGATTCTCATCCAATTCAGTTTGGGACCAAAATGGTGGAAAGAATCAAGTCCGTGAACCGAGGCACCACTGAACAATGCTCCATTATGTGGACAGGAAAGGTATACTAGCTAGGACTTGATTCAACCTGGCCAGGTCCTGGCGGGCTTCCTCCTCTAGAAACAGCCAGACTCAGCAGATGTGTGGCCCTGATGGTTAACTGTGTCCACCACACTTCCACACACATTTTCGTGGGTTCTTAACAAAAAGTTAAGAACATGAAGAGCCTCCATCCTCAGCCTAGTGCTGTAGGAATAAGACCCAAGCCACAGGAAGATGATGGAAAGTACCTGCCACGTGTCTGAAGACACACATCCACTAGTCACTTCCTAGGCCACTTCTAAGGGCTTGGACTGCACTCAGCAACCAGGAGAATGACAGCTTCCTTCCCTCCATGAGGACACGCAGATGGCATCACTGTTCAAATAAAAGCTAAGGCTCTCAGAGCTCAGCACTCCCCACCAGGTCCATCCACATCTCTCTGGGGAATGCAGAGGGCAAGAGCCTGGACATGGCATGCTGATCGTGACCATGGTGTTTGCTGCCCTGTAAATAACAAAGTTCTCTGTCTCTGGCCCTGGAGCCTTGTGTCTCCCATCAGCATCCAGGATGTAGCCCAGATATTTCATTGGCTGGTGAGCAAATAGAGATCACGGCAGCCTCAACATGGAGAGTCAAGGCCAACTGCACCACCCATGACCCGGGGAATCCCATACAGATCACAAACATGATGTGCGCCACCGTGCTGTGTCACAGAACGCCCCGGCACCACTACCTGCGTGCGCTTCCAACAGCCAGGATAATGCTTCTAACTTGAAAACATGGCCTTTCAAAGTACATGGACATATTATATACGAAACTGCCAATATACCTAGGAAAGTTAAAAAAAAACCTTAAGAAGATGATCGAGAAAATCATCTTGCAACCTTAAGTAGGAAAATATTTATTAGATATCATTTTAAAAGTGCTGCCACATATGGACAATTGATAGAGTTAATTATGTTAACTACAGAACAAGCTGGGCATGATGGTGCATACCTACAACCCCAGTACTCTTAGAGGCTGAGGCAGGGAGATCTCAAGTTCCGGCCTATCTTGGACAACTTAAGGAGTGAGCGAGACCCTGTCTCAAAAGGGGGTAGGGGGCTAGAGATGTAGCTCAGTGCCCTAGGTTCAATTCCTCCCAGCAAAGATAACATTTGTTAAAGTATAACTTTAAGAAAGTGAATTCAGTTCAATTACAGAGTGAGAATAAATGGTTGTCCTCAAATATGGATCCCCAAATATAGAAATTATTCCCACATTTTAAAAAATATAAAAGATAACCCATTATAAAAGTGGTCAGAACATTTTAACAGGCACCTAGACATGAGCCACATAAGAAAAACCCATACATGTAAAGTAAAGGCACGTGACTTCATTAGTCATTGGGGAGTGCCAATTAAAATCATAACAGTTACCATCACACGTTTCCCAGGATGACTGACAGGGCGGCATGGAGATACCACACATTGCCAAACTACAGAGAACAGGCACTGCCAGGCACTCCCAACAGAAGTACACTTTGGTAAAACCACTCAGGAAACAACTATTCAATCTCAACACAAACAATCCCATTAACTGAACACTTCAAACCCAGGATTACTTCCCACAGAAACACAAACATATGTTCACCATAGGACAAACACAAGAATGTCCAAAGGGCTGCTCACAGTAGCCAACAACTGTAAAGTAACCAATTGTCCGTCAACAAGACAGTGAATAAGTAAATCCATATTTCCCAAAAGAGATTTACATGGCCAAAAAGCACACGGGAAGCTGCTCACATCATGAGCCATCAGAGAAATGCAAGCCACAGGCACAAGGAGATATATTTCACATCACTAGGTCAGGAGAATATAAAGGACAGATAATAGCAAGTGCTGGGGAAGACGTGGAGAGATTTGCACCCTCACATGCTGCTGGTAGAATATAAAGTGGTGCAATCATTTGCAAAACAGGCAGGAAGCTCCTCAAAAAGTTAACATAAAGTCACCATGCCCATCAGCTCTCTCTAGGCATACCCTTGAAAGACATTAAACACATTCACACAGAAACGCCAGGGTTATTCACAACAGACAATGGCCCAAATGCTCACAGATAGGTGACTAGACAGAGAAAATGTGGGGCACTCGTACAACAAATGCTATTCACCAATTAAAGGAAGGAAGCACAGGCTTCAACATGGATGGATGCTGAAAACAGGAAAGACACCAATCACAAAGTACGCACAGGGCTTAACTCTGTTTCTAGGACCTGTCCAGAGACAGGTGTATTAGCAGTTTCCTCAACCTGATGCTAGCTGCCTGCCTTACTAAAGAGCACCAGATTGCACCCTTTAAATAGGCCAAATATTTTGCATGTGAATAATCTCTGAATTAAGTTCTTAATAAATAGTGATATATGCTGGAAGGTCCACTTATATGAAGTTCAAATATAAGGAAACTAACCTACGTTATTTAAAGTCACGATGGTGGTTACCCAATGGGAGAGAAAGCAGGGGACAGCCAGGAAAGGGAGGTGATATGGAGTCTCCAAGTATTTCATTTGTTTATCTTCACAAAAGTTCATTGGGCTATGATGTGACTGGCACCCTTTACTGCAGGTACACCTCAATAAAGAGTTTCTTTAAAAGAGTACATTGATTTACAAATAAATGAACCACCCTATCATTTGAATTCCACTTCCTGATGGAAAAACTATGATTTCCTTCCCCACAAACACAATTATCTTCTAATTCATTTAATCCAATGGCAACGCTGAAAAAATACTAGATATTACTCATGGTGCACCACAAAGTAACCAAAACTTTTCAACAGCTGAAAAAATTAGTAGACCATTTAGTATGAAAAACAGTAGGTCAACAGGCTCTATTAAATGTCAAAATCATCACTAAAATTTTTTGTATCAAACATACTGCAAGCTATTACCAAGGTTTTAAAATACTTCCTCCAAATGACCCAAGAAAAATGTATCCAAAACAACCGAGGTAAACAGCAATGGCTTAAATCCATCTTTTAAAGACAGTCACACCTTGACAGGACATGTGAAAGAAATGTGAAGCTATTCATAACAAGGACATGGGGACCAGGAATGTCCTTCGGGTGATAAATAACTCTTTCACGACGAGTACTGTGCAGAACGTAGGGATCAGTCTTCCCCAGTCCCTACACCAGGCCCACAGCGCACGAGCAGCCAGGCCCAAGCAGGCTGTGGAGGACAAGCCCAGGTGACACCCCAGGAAGGTGGCCAGAAGGAGCCTCGCCCTGGCTGCACCTGACTGCAATCCACCAATGACGGGCTGCACACCAAGCCTCCCCTGCCAAGCCCTGGACTTGATCAGCCACATCTTTCTGGAGAGCACCTCACACTGAGAAAGAGTGGAAACAGGGTCACAACTGCACAGGCCACACCCAGATGGAGTGAATCGGGAGAGGAAGGAGCCAGGAAGCCTTCAGACCATACCAGGCACCTGGCTGGCACCTCCATGAAAGCAAAAGGCCAGCAGAGCCCGAGTGCTCCCAAAAGTTCAGCCGAGTTCAGACCACTTACAAATGACCGACAGAAAGGGATCAAGGTCAAGTCAACATAATATAAAGTCATGAGAAGCCCAGGGGCAGAGTAAGAGCCCTACATAGAACAAAAGCAGGCCAGAAAGACCTCTCCACAGAATGAACCGGAACATCAGGCTGGAAGACAGCAGGAAGAGCAACAAAACTCAGAATCTGAGAAACTTAGAAATTAAGGGACAGAATTCAGAAAAAAACTAGAAATAGATGCTAGCTCATTTTACAAATGAGGGACAAAAGAGAAAGATCAAGAAATGAGTAAAAATAGCAAATGCTCAAAGCTATAAATCAAGAAAATTGTTCTCAAATTTAAAAAGTTTCCACGCACATCAAAAGAGCAAGCAGGTACCAGGGAACTGGACTCAGGACACAGACCATGGGGATGTGCATACACTATGCACCCAGGCACAGCTACCACAGGAGCTATAGAGGTCAGCAAGTGAAAGCCCAAGAGTCCATGAGTTTCCCCCGCTTTGCCCCCTACGGGGTCTGGAGACAATAACCAGCCCACAGCCACAACCACCCCTGAGATCAGAGTGTCCTCAAGTGCCACCTTCACTGAATGAAGCAGGAGGCTTGGACAACGCATACGTCCACCTCTGTGACATAGATGGCAATGTGAGCATCAAATCAAACATTCCCAGGTCTCTAGGGCCAGCACTGGGGGACCCCACTGGCCAGGGCAAGACAGTCTGAGTATTGTCCTAGAAAGTGCTCACAGGGGGCAGAAACACACCAGATGTGGTCAACCCATGAGCTCGTAATAATATTCTTCAAAAACAAATCAGTCATCTTTGGATGGTGATGAGAACCAATTGATTAATCAGTAACTTCTAAATATGGGGAGGAGGAGTCTTTCCTACCTGATAATGAAGTAGATGGAAGGATATCTCCTTCTACAAACAATCGATCTACTTGTGTCAAAGAGAAGATAACCCTAAAATATGACCATTCTTCAAGCCCAGATAATCAAAGGGTCCAGGCACTCTGAGAGGGTATCCTGGAAGGGGCCACTGCTCTGAGAATCCAGCACAAACACAGGCTCCACTCAGGAAATCAGCCTTGAGAGACAATGTTCTCTTTCTTACTGCTCTGAAAACAACAAAGGAACTAATCCTACCTGCTATGCTCTGAAATACAAAGAAAATGAGATATTTACTTTGCAACTTTTTGTCCAGGAAATGTAGACATTTTGTCCAAACTGATGGTAAAAATAAAACCTCCAAAGATGAAAGCTGAACATGGATTTAGATGAAGACTAAACCCTGTCCCAAGGAGCTGGTGCAACCTGGCAGGACAGAGACCTACAGATATGGCTAAGGATCAGATGGTGGCCCTGGACTCCCAGTGTGCCACAGCCCAAGTGGCTGAAGGGTCCACGGAGTGAGAAATGACAGTGGGAGATTAAGAAAAACAGACAGAGAGAATGACAAAGAGATAAAGCTGGGGCCAGGTGGAAACCCTTCTCCTGATGGGATAAAAGGGCTGACTGGTATGCCCAGCACCTTTATTTGCAGTGTAGATGTAAGGGAAGCACAGGGGGAGGTCAAAGGGCATGCCTGTGACTGGAACAGGTAGAGTGGCTAGAGTCTGCAGCACATCGCGCTTGATGGCTCTCTGGCGACTGGGCCGGCAGGAAGACAACCCTCTTCTCAGCCTTGCTCCACCACGGCCTCTGGTCGCCTGTTCTCCTCCCTCGGGGCCCTGCCTCCTGCTCGGGAGGAAGCGAACAAGATGTAAGTTCCTGGTTCCACGTGGGGCCCTGCCTCGTCCGAGAGAGGAGGCGAGTTAGGCCTGGCCGCAGTGAGCCACAGCGCAGCGCTCCCAGCACCGGTGGCCCAGACTAATTGGGCCTCAATGGCAGAGAACCAGAAAGCAGTGTGAAAAAGACTCCAGGGCTGCTGCAGGACCTGGCACCAGGAAGATCCTCCACACAGCCTCCAAAGAACCAGCCCTGCTGACAGCTTGGTTTTGGCCCTGGGAGACCCATGTCACCTCCTGGCCTGCAGAACTCTGAGGGAAGTTTCGACTGTGCAAGACACCTCGGTGGTGTCACAGTGACACCGCAGTTCACGTGGGAAGCCAGGCCCCTCCTCAGAGGCCCTAAGGACTGCAACGTCATGGCGTCCCTGACCTCCTTGGCACACCTGCCCAAGTCTCATGGACCTTGAGGCACAGCCAGGACACAATACGGCCATCTCCTCCCCAACTGCCGCCGAGTCAGCCTGTGCCTTGCAATGTGCATGGGGCTTCTCACTTCAAAGTCCGGGGTGCCAAAGGCTGTGTGACCTCTGCAGGCACATGCAGAGGGAAGGAGACAAAGCTTTAACATGATGTTTACCAAAACATCAAGGGAAGGAAGCACAGTGAAAGATACACCATGGCCCTAGTCAGTGTTTTCCAAAGCACAAAGAGAGCCCCATGCCAGCCCACGCAGTAGTATCACTTCCTAGCTGACAATTCTACAACAGCTGGCCAACCAATGCATGGCAGAAGTAGAGCCCCCACTTACACCTATTCAAGATAAATCTTGGAGGACTAAAAATAGGGGTGCAAAAAATAAGTACAAATGTGATAGCAGGATAGTCACACAGCTGAGGTTCTGGTTTCTGACGGCGTGGTGGAGCAGGGCCTTTCAAACAGCATCAAAGTCATAAGGGAACAAATTCAGACCCATCATGTAAGAATTCACTTCTTACATATAAAATAATTAAGCTGAACTCAAACGCCACTCTAAGAAATAAAAAAAAATCGCAGTAATACTGAAATGAGTAAAAGACTCAGGCACACAATTCACCCACAGAGGAGGGAGAGAAGGAAGAGGTCAGGTTCAGCACAGGGCCACAGCGAGAAGTCAGAAGAAACCACAGCCCAGCCCCGAGGAGGGAGGGGATGCATGCTCTCGAAACTATGTGGGTACAAACACTGGGACTCTGAAATCGTCAAGCTACTTGAGATATTTTAATACCAAAAATGTATTCCATGAAAATGAACAAACACCCAAGCACAGGGAATCCAACTAAGCATGATTTACATTACCAGAAACTGGACATTCTTGTCCACATGGGGCCTGGCACACACATGAGGCACATCCCCACAGTGGCAAACTTAGTAACTCTTAAAACAGTTTAAAATGTTTTACCAAGAAGAACTGTCATAATATATTGCCTTAATCTGTTAAAACATCTGTTCCTGTAACAATAGGCACAATATGTCTCAGTTAGTTAATATAGCAGTACCTCTGTTCACAGATGTAATTCGTTCCACAGTTCTGGGGAAAATGGCCATGCTTGTGTTCATGCAAAAAAGATGGCCTCAGTCATGATGTCCCCCAACGCAGAGTTCTCAAACAAAAATAAAATTTTGCTAAACACTTCTGTTTGCAAACCACATTGTTCACAAACAAAAGCGTTTGTGAACCAAGGGACCACAGTATGAACTGTGAAAATAAGCACAGATATGAAGAACACAGAAAAACACGGGAAGAGAATCAGAACGTCACCAACAGTTGTCTCTGAGCATGTACCTATGGTCTGTGCTGACTTTCCCACAGCAGGCACTGTTCTGGTGCAAATATCAGTGTCCCCAGGACTCCCTGCTGAGGATGCCGCCCCTTACAGCAGCGTGTGGGACATGGAGAGATGGCAGGGTCCCCAGGGCCCCGCCTCCTGCTGGATCCGTGTGCTGAAGAGACTGCAGCTGACTGGGAAGGGCGGTCCAGCTGGAGGGCATGGGGCACTGGGGGTGTGCCTCTAGGGTCTTCTTGGCCCCAGCCCCTTCCTCCCTCTGCTTCCTGGCTGCCATGAGGTGAGCAGCTTTCTTCCATCACACACTTCCTTTTGCCATGATGTTTCTGGCTTAAAGTAGTGGAACCAACTGCCCATGAATAGAAACCATGAGCCAAAATAAATCTTTCCTCCTCAGAGTTGACTCTCTCAGGTATTTGGTCATGTCAACAAAAAAACTAATACAGAATTACTGCTTAGGTAGTTCTTAAAAATAAAAGAGAAATAAGACAATTTACAATTACAGTTTTCACAATTCTATGAGAAAAGCTCAGAATTAGTTTGGCAGAAGGCACTTTTACAAATACTATGAATATTTTGTTTTGAAGTACAAAGATACTCCTAGCTTGTGAAGTAAAAAGGTAGGAACTGTCTGATCATACAAGCAGGGAGTAATCCCGACTCCATCCTTGGAGACCCTGTCTAAGCGTTACCTTGGGAGCCAGGGGACTGCAGCTCATGCACAAAGCATGTCACAACAGCGGAGGGTGAGAGGATGTGGTGGGACAGAGGTGGCCATGACAGAAATACGATCATGGGCATTTTACACATTCTGCCCCACCACCTCTGAACCATGAGGAGCAGGGTCCCTGTGACAGGTGACATGGGGCATTCTGGGCTCTGGTGAGGGAGACAGGATGGGATACTGTCCACTCCTAGTTCAGCCACGTAAACAGGGAAGCCAGACTGGACACAAGCTTAATACAGAAAGTATTAGGTAGGTTTGTCAAAATTAAACACATGTTAAAGAATCAGAAGGCATCCTAAAACCTAACTAAAAACTAATGATTCTTTACCAAATGACAGTGAACAATGCCATGTTTTCATACACAGCTTTCTTGGTATGTAGATGGACTCTGTTTAGACATTTAGGACAATAAATGGGTCCTGCAGTTTCTCTTCTTGCAGTCTCTGTCTCTGAGCAACACAGGTCCATTCATAGTTACCTTGAAGAAAGAGAATTTTCTTCTGCAAAATAAATGTAGACTTCTGCACTTAGAATTATCATGGTTTGACTCATAACTAAAGCTAAGACTTCATTATGCAATTTTTCTCATTTTAAATAAAATAAAATGCAAGATGCAGTCTGTCCTCACGTTTATCTAAGCACAAGAGAAATGCAAGCCCTGTCTGAGACTCCACACTCGGATGGCAGCTGCAGGAATCACAGTTCCCCTGCACCTTCACACGTGGGAGGGACACCCACCTGAGCAGGTCCAACAGGGTGTCTGGAAGACACGTTACTCCCTCTCAAGGTCCATGTGCCTATTTTAAATGTGATCCATTTACATGAATCTACATGCAAACCTGCTGCTGTTCACCATCCCATGAGCACCTTGGGAAGTTTTCTCCCTGAAGACAGGCAGTTCTGCACCTAGACTGCACTATCTTCTTATCTTTCTTATTGGAGATAAGACTCCGGGGATATCCAGACATTAGAGGTTAGGTCACTAAGGAAACCACGGCTTCTCCACATGCCCCTTGCAACATCTGGGTCCAGATAACTACTGTGGTGGGGACCGTCCTGAGCACCACTGGCTGCCCACGGACTGAAATTAACCCATGGCCAAGTGTTCCCTGGGGGCAAAACTGCCCCTATGTGAGAATCACCGGCATAAGAGCATCTGAAGAGCTAGCCTGTGGGACAGGCAAGCTGTTCCTTGGTTCAGAAACACATTCCCTCTAATGAAAGAGCATGGGAAGACAGACTCTTTCCATGAAAAGCTTTAATGAGAGAGACTGGATGGAAGTAGGGAAAAAGGAACATCCATTAGCTTCTCTCCCTCCTCAAACCCTAACAAATGAGGCAGGTTGTAAAAGAAGAAGAATCCCAAACTTACGCATCTAGAAAACAAGAGCACACTGTCCACATAGTGTGGATCATTGGTATGATCACTGAACAACAGAGGACAGGGCACAGACTCTTGGGAAACCCGCAGTCTAGAGGACTGAACAGGAGCCGCTCACTGGAGGGACAGGGAATGGGAGAGAAGAGCTTCCATCAGATCCCAGCCAGAAAACCCAAGGATGACCCGCTTCCCAGCCACTTTGCTGCCTCCTTGATACACGGAAGTTAAAACATACAGCACCCAACAAGGTGGAAACTCTGGGGAAGTCGAGAGCAATAAATGCCTCTATGGGTAACGAAGAAATCCCAAATCGATGCCTTCAGTTTTAACCTTAAGAAAAATGAAAAACAAATTAAAACCAAAAAAGGAAGAACTAATAAAGACCAGAACAGACCTCAGTGAAACAGTTTAAAAACAAGAGTCAAAGAAACCCAAACCTGGTTCGTGGAGACCAATAAAACTGATAAGCCTTGGACTGATGAGGCAGAGCAGAGGAGGCCCAAGTTAACCATACGGCCAGAGGGACATCAGTGCTGACTCCACAGTGCGACTCCGTGGCCCACAAGGGAAAATCACACACGACATCCCACCAACAAAGCTGAAAATTTAAGAGTGTTTCCCAAAGGGGGAGGGACAATGTTGTCCCAGAGACCCTGGGGACCCTGGCAGTATCTACAGACAAGAAGTTGTAGGGCCAGACTCACTGCAGTACCCGGGACAGTCCCTGGCAAAGGCCCACCTGGACCAAATGTCAATGGGCAACTTCACAGCCTGCATCATTCCAGCACCCTAGAAAGCCCACCCCAGAGGCCAACTCTGTAGAAGTGACTGATGCGTGCCTGTGGGCCACTACAGGCACCCAGAGAAGGACACCCAGCCTATCAGGGAGCAAGATGCTGAAGGGACGCATGCTCCTGTGACCCCACATGGGAGAGAGCCAGAGATCCAGCCACTGGATCAGTAGGCAGATGGCAATGAGCAAGCCCTCCCTCCATGCCCAGGGGACCAGGGACTTTTGCCGTGACTAGGGCATGTCTGCAGCCAGGATCTGCTGGCAGAGCTTATGGGTGACACAGGCAGATCCACCACAAGCTATGGCCCCTTTGGCCAAGAGTAAAGATCCCGACCCAACCAGCAGTGCTGCAGCCAGGCAAAAGGCACACACCAAATACTAGAACTGTGTCTGCTGTCCGTAATTCCAGGCACGGTGCATGAGTGTGTCCATGTGTGAACACCATGCCATGTGTGCCTGTTCCCATGAGGAGTGCTGGCTGCTCTACAACCACCATCGGGGCCCCAGTGCAAAATCAAAGGTGGACTGTGCGGGCCAGAAACAGGAGGGTGAGCATGGGCCCCAGGAGCTGACAGGACTGGTGCTCTCTGGGGACACCCTGCCCTTGGGGCGGTGATGGTCACTTGACAATCTGAGGGAGAAAGAGGGGTGGGTGAAGGGGCCCAGTGCTGAACGCGGAGATGCATCTGCAGTGGCCCACGCACTCTGGGCCACCTCCCTGCACGGCTGCCAACTTCTGTGAAGTGAGGACCCCTTCCCAGGGTGCAAGACCCCACAAAGAAAACCGTGACCAGCAAGAGACAAGAGTGCTCCACATTCCCGGGCACTGGCAGGGGACTCACGCTCTGCCAGCCACTGTGCTCTCCGTGGAAGTGGGCCCTAAGGAAGAGGAGTCGAGTGACCCGTCCAGCCTTGTCAAAAGCTGTCAAAGATGCTTAGTGTCCTTCCTAAGAAATTCCTTTTCTGCTTCCCAAGCCAGAATGAGTTTTGTTCTTCGCGATGGGAAGCACTACCTGATTCATGGAACAGTATGGCTGTTCTTTGCTGCATTAGAGGGGAAAGTGGTCTCAAAATAGAAGCTGCCTCACATCCCTGGTCCCAGCAAAGCACCTCTCACCCTGGCTGTGGCCACTGTGTCTGACGGCCTTGGGTCAGTACACCATGAGGTCAGCAAAGGAAGTTTTAGGATCCAGAGATGAAGACAAATGGCACTACCACCTGGAGAGACCTGAGAGAGAAGAAACAACAGCGAGATCGGAGGAAGGTTATCAGGCAGCAGCAAGGGTCCCTCGGAAATGTGAACATCTTTCAACTCAAATCTCTTCGAGAGCGAGAAATGAGATTATATCATATTTAATCCTTGCTTCCTTTCAGTTTGACAAATCAAATAAAATGCCTCCTCTGTGAGATATCTGTTTTATTCACTGGCACTGGGGAAGGGTAAGCGGCCATAACCCCATCCCCAACTATACTCCAAGTGAGAGTGGAGGCTGCACACGAGGCACGGATCGCTTTTCCGTGGCTAGGACAAAGTACCTGATGTCCACAGCATACAGCTTGATTCTGGCTCACAATCTCAGAGGTTTAGTCCAAGTTGGCTCCAAGCCAGAAACGTAAGGGCACAGTGGGGGAAAGGTGCTTAGCTTGCGGCAGCCAGGGAGCAGTGTAGCTTGAGAAGGGCCAAAGAGGAAGAGGCCAGGGACCAGGCATACGCCCCAGTGTGGCCCCATGACCAGCTCACTTCCTGGAAGCCATCTGGCTCGAGCTTGGGCGTTAAGCCACCCACGAGGTCAGGCCCTCAGCCTGCACCCCCTCAGCATCTCACCTCAGTCAGCTGACAGTCCAGATTCACCAGGACAAGGAGTCTTCCTAAAAAGGCCCCAAGTCACTGCACCCAAAGGCTGTGTCCTGCTGCACGTGCCTCGGTTCCACGGACACAGATTTCGTGGCCCACGCACACATCAACACCACTTGAGCACCACAGTCCACAGGACACCGGAGCCACAAGGAGCAAGTCAGCCAGCTGTTGGAAAAGCCCACCCTGGGGCCTTGGACAGCCACAGCGATACTGGCTCTACCTCCATTCCAGCGGCACAGAGGCAGCCAGCACCCCAGGGCGGATGCTGCCTGATTTGCAGCTTCCTCATCCCTTTCCCAAAGACCACATGAAGACAAGACAGACTGTTTCCAACGAGTTCTCATGGACTAGAAAACACCCACCTTGCTGGTTCTAGCGCCCACCCCTTCACATGACAGTGGTGGCCTCCTGGTTCCCTGCAGGGACCTGCACCACGGTCCCAGCACCCCCACCACCCAAGGAAGAGGGTCCCGACACTGCAGGTTGTGAGCAGACGCCTGAAAGCGACTGAGGGAGGGGACAGACGCTGGGAGGAGGAAGACGGGTCGCACAGTACCTGAGCCGTCCCCATGGTGGCGAGCTGGGTGCAGGCTGAGGGCTCTGGCTGGTGTGAGACCCACGGAGCTATGGCCGTGCCTGGGCTGGCGGGGAAGCCTGTGATGAGGAATGGACAGAAAGGGGGAAAATGTGACAGAGGGTAAACAATGCCCCCACTGGGAAAAACATGAAGCTAAGCAATAACTAAACCAAGTGAAAACAGCAATCCTGCAAAAACTAAGCAGGCATACAGAACTGTGTATAAAAAAGAACAGCAGGAATTTCAAAAGCAAAGCTTGCAGTGATGTACCAAGTGCACTCAGTGTGCATAACTGTGAAGATATTATCATCTCAATTGTAAAGCAGGATTTGAAGTGATAATAGGTTTAACAATTTCCAAATATTAAAGCAAAGAGAAAAACAATAAAACCATACTTTAAATCAGGAGTTACAATTCCTGATATAACCTGATGATACAAACAGTGCTTGTGAACTTACACTGGTCCCTCCAAGGACAAGGCAGACCCCAAAAGTGGAATAGAGGGCCCAGAAACATGAACAATCGCGGATTTCTCTTCAGGAAGAAAAATGGGGGTCATACACCTAGATATCACTGAGGGAGGCACTGAGGTGCTAATGCCTGTATTTTGATTCAATATAAGATTCTCTGCCCAAGTTTTTCACTGCGTACTAACACATGAAAGCATTTCTGCCCTGGCCATGAACTGGATGGAACAGGAACACTGGGTTTTTTGAGCAGGTGCATCTGTAAGATCAGTCGGGAAAACATGATGTCCTCTGTTTCCTTACTGAGCTAGTGTGATCACAAAACACTCTCCTACACACGTCACGTGGCCTTTAGAAAACATGGTCATGTGATGTTAACTTTCATTAAGTTCATGAGTGCCATCTGAAAATTGTGCTTTGTCACCAAAATCTGTGAAAAAGCATTGGTTTGATGACAGATTACTAAATTCCAAGTGATCACTCCCAAATATACAATTCTAAACGCAGAATACTGGATCTTTATTTTTATTTTTTGACACTAGGGAATGAACCCAGGGCCTCTGCACTGAGCTACACTTCCAGCCCTTTTTGCTTTTTTTTTAATTTTTTGAGACAGAATCTCACTAAATTGTAAGTCCCAGGGCCACCCTGAACTCACAGCCTTCCTACCTTGGCCTCCTAGAGTGCTAAGATGACAGGCATGCACGACCATGGCCAGGTGGCCTCTCGTTTTAGCAAGCACTTCTTATATTTATACTCACCCTAGGACAACACACAAACTGAAAGCCAATCAATCACTCGATTCTCACAAGCAGCTAGCACCAAGCTTCTCTGGTTGTCCATGTAGATGGCGTATTCACATCCAGGTTCAAGGCGGAAGCCTCCACCTCTCCAGAATGGACATTCTGCTCAGAACAGACATCCCATCCACCCAGCTTGTTCCTTTCCTTCGCTCCTCTCCTATGGCCACATCAGTGGACACAGAATGACTTGATTGTTTTTCTCTTGCATTGAAGAATCATGATTGAGCCTATAAACACCATATTGTTGGACACCGGGTAGTTTCCAGTTTTCCCAATTATAAGAACTATGCAGGCATTTCTGTATGCTCCTCAGAGCTGTTCAGAATAGGTTTCCAGCAGGTAGAACTACTGAGTCCAGGAATACCACATCATTAGCCCAACATGTTACCAAAACATCTGTCTCCGCTTACACTGTCACATATTACCAGTCTGTCTTTGCCTCTGGAGGAAAAACAAAGTTTCCTGCTGCTTTCACAGAGCTTGGGGCTCTCTAATGTGGCTACTGAGCAAATATATTTCTATGTAAACTGTGTTCCTTAGTTTTTATTTTTTTATGGAGATTTTTTCTTTATTGAGAAACTTAAGACTCGGGTACTTCAAATAAAACCAATTTCTGGGGAAAAAAATCAAAATCCACAATAGAAAAAAAAAAATGCCTGGGCCATAGCAGAACCCAGAGAATATACTCTTATAATTGAAAAGTTCTAGGTGCTTCATAATTGACTTTTTGATACAAAATGACCTATTCAATTTGCAACTTGTGGTTCTCAGTGTTGAGGTCCATAGGACAAACTAGGAAGTCTTCAAACATTGAGCTGAATTCCATGAAGGATTATTTGGCTTTTCAATCGTGTTTTCCTTGTCTAAGAGGTAACAGCAGCAACAGTGCCCACCTTCTGGCAGCTTCTTTCTTGGCATGATGAGCCTGTAGAACTGCCACAGCTTCATCCACCTTGGAGTGGAGAGACTTGGGGGACTCGAGCGTGTGCAGCAGCTCCGAGTTGTCCATCTCCAGTGCCTGTGAACTTGCCAGCCAGGCTCGAATGCCTTGTTTGGATGAGGGGGAACAGACGTTCTCCGAGCATCTGCTCTGTTCCTGGGGGGTGGAGGGAGGCGCTACAGCCAGCATGGAGGCGGTCAGGGGCTAGGGTGCCTGCAGAGGCTGTTGGCAGGGTGTGGGCTGCGGACCCTGGAGGCACACTTGTATGGTGCCACAGCCCAGGGAGGGGCAGCAGCAACTGCAGCCCGAGGCACAAGGTTCGGCACTGCTCTGGGAAAACTGACTCTGAGTGGTAGTAGGGAGGCCATGAGAGGCCGGAGCATGAGCAGTTGGGAGCCAGATGGCGAGCTGGACGAGGCCGAGCTCAGCGTACAGCACTTGGCATTCCTCGGAAGCCTTGAGGTCCCCCACCTTGCTGCCAGCGTGGATTAGGCCTCATCTGTGCCAGATGGTTAGGTGTGTGACCTGGAGGTCTTCCCCAAGCCTACGGGAGGGCTGGCACAAAGTAGCCACCAGCTGCAGGCTGGAACTGGTTTAAGAGGGCACTCGCAGGGAGGGCTCTCACTCCAGCCACCCGCTGCATGGACTGGTTGGTTAGGTGAGCCTTTCTTCCTTCCTTCCTCTGGGCTTGGGCAACATACAGTGGCTTGGAACCCACAGTGCGGGCATTCATTTCAGTGACTGCTTGGGTTGCCTCCTCAGGAGATGAGAAACAGACAAAACCAAATCCTTTGCTTCTTCCATCCTCCAGCATTACCTTAGCACTGGTGATTGATCCAAAAGGAGAAAATCTTTCCTTAATTTCTCATCATCAATGGTGTCATCCAAGTTCTTATTGTAGAGATTCACACCCTGGTATCGACTAATTTTCTCCTGTTTCAGCTGCTCAAATTCCCATTTTAATTCGGCCTGCTGTACTACTTTCTTCAGTGCATGGCCTACAAATATGACTTGCACATTGATTTCTTTTCTGTTCATCTCTTCCACGGCCTTATTGGCATCCTCGTGTTTTTCGTAACTCACAAAGCCAAAGCCTTCGGATTTCCCACTGGGATCTCTCATCACCTTGACACTCAGGGTCTTACCAAACTGGCTGAATAGCTCCTCAACTTTCATCATACACCTCTTCTCCAAAGTTCTGGATGTTAACACTGGTGAATTCCTCGGCTTTGGCTCCAGGCTCAGCCCCCCGCTCTTTTCGAGACTTGAATCTGCCCACAAACACTTTGCAGTCATTGAGGAGCACGCCATTCATCTTCTCGATGGCCTTGTCGCAGCAAAGCAGAGAAGGTATCATAAAGTGCCTTGTTATCTATAGATTTGTCCAGGTTCTTGATGAAGACATTTCCCACACCAGACTTTGTCAAAGATGGATCCTTCTGGGGCCACATGATATAGATTTGCTTTCCTTTAATCCCATCAAAGTTCATGGTGTCCAAGGCCCGCTCAGCTTCAGCTGGCTGCTGGAAGCTGACGTACGCATGACCCAGGGAGCGGCGGGTGATCACATCGCCGCAGACCCGGATGGGCAGCACAGGCCCCGCCCGACTGAACTTTTCATATAGCACGGCCTCGGCCGCATCCGAGTGCAGATCGCCCACGGAGAGGGAGGCCACGGGGTAGCTGCGGGCTGCAGCGTTCATCTCCCCGGCCCCACCACCCGAGCCCCGCCAGGAGGCCTTCTCACGGGGCCCACGGCCGGGCGGACGGGGCTGTCTCGTCTCGGAGCAAGGGCCACGCCGCGGCTCACAGGTGGCAGGGCGACCGGGAAGCTAGCACTGGCCTCCGGAGCCGGATCACGCGGGACGCAGGAGCTCGGCAAAGGCTCTCAAAAGCAGTATGGCCCTCCCTGGTGTTAGGTACGTATGTCAGAGCCCCCACAGAGCAAGCCCCCTCCTCTCCTCCCCCCCCCCGCCCCACTCCGTCCCCAGGGAACAGGGAGCTTCCGCCTCACTAAGGCACGACCTCCCTTTGTCAGTGACTCCCTGCCTAGTTAAGCACTTTCTGCCCCACCAGTTTCGTGGTCAGATGTTCCAGTAAGATAGGGGCTTCCCGAAAACGGTGACTCCATCCCCCCAGCGGAAACCTGTTGCTACATACCCCAGCCGCAATCACCCACCCCCACCAACGGACTGCTGCTCTCCCACCTGCAAGACCCTACATAAGCCTGCAGCTCAGCCCATGCAGTGGCTGGTCTCCCGCCTGTGGGTCAGCCCGGCAGGCTGCAGACTGCCGCCCCAATAAAGGCTTGCTGCTTGAACGCCCTTGTGTGCCCCCTTCTTCGGCGACCCTTTCACCCGGGAGTTTGTTATTTCCCGCTGTCTGGGCTCGAAGCTCCAAATTAAAAAAATATATATATCAGGCAGGAAAATCCCCTACCGGAGGTGGGCAAAAAAAATCCTTCCAGAGGCAGCCAGATGCTGCCCACGCTGGCCTTGAGGACACGCGTTTCTGGATAAACACAGGCCCTGGCTCCCAGCGGTTTACGACTACAGCAGTCCAAGAAGGGGAAGCCAATCTTCTGCGGCTCCAGGCGGCCAGCACAGCCCCGGGGCAGGGCGGCTCCGCGGTAAAAACAGGCGGCGGGCTGGCTGGAAGCAAGCGCCAGCGACTTCCCCGCGGGCTCTCGGAGGAGCACTCGCTTTTTCTTTTTTCTTTATTATTATTTTTTAAAGGTTTTGAAGCGTTTTCAGATTTTTTTTTTATCTTTTTCTCTTTTTTGTTGCTTCAGGCTACTGAGCCCAAAAGCGGCTGTGCGGAGAGAACGAATAAACTCTTCATTAGGACCGCGCATTGCTTTATGGCACACGCCGGACACTGAGCTAGCCTCTCAGCTGCAAGTGCTTTCTCTCTGCATGGCCTCCTCTACTAACTTCTTTAACGCTGCCTTCCAACGACACAGGAGCGTTTAATCTTTATGACTCCAAATCTATCGATTATCCCTTTAATGGATTTTGTGGGTTAAAAAGACCTTCTCAATGCTACAATTTAAAAAGCCTCTCAGTACATTTTCTTTTAACACTTCTGTAGCTTTTAATGTTTAAATATTTAATGTATTTTAAAACTTTTTGAGTTGTGAACAGTAATTTTATTTTCTCTCCAGTGGATAACCAATTGTCCCAGCAAATTCACTGAGTAATCCATATTTTCTTAACCTGAACATGCCACCCAAGTGACAGCATCTGCCCACAAATGACGGATCACCTGCAGCATCAAGTGTTTCTCCAGGTTCACCACAGCCCTCTGCTCGGATCTCCCTTAAACTCTTGATGGAGCCATCCTGTGAATTTATTCTTGTAGGGTAACTGTATTATCTCCTAATGAACGCCCTCTTTCCACCTTCACTGTGGCTCCACATAGGAAAGGATTCTGCTGGGAATCACACGGCCTGCACACAGACACACACACACGTACGTACACACACCCGTCGCAGGTAAGTGCTGTCCATGTGCCTCTGCTAGGACCTGTCTTACGCCCTTTCCAAGTACTATCCTATCTTGGCTTTTCCCCCCATAAACCATATGCATTCCTGTTTCATTCCAAGGTATTTTGTGTGCTTGCTGTTTCTGATAATGGGACCCATTTTTCTGTTACCCTATCACATACAGTAAGTTATGATTTTTATCTACTGATCCCACTTATCAAACAGACACTGTATGGTCTCTTCCACCTCCCAGTGAGAATAAATCTTTTGATCCCTGGTGTCCTTGCCTGCATCTCCCTACGCACAAGAACAGCAGGGAGCAGCAGCACGGCTCTGGTGTGTGTGAGCAGCACATGCTCTGCTGCTCTTCCTGGCTTCTCCCACTATTCTTCAGGTCAGGGAAGCGTCCACCCCAGTTCTTTCACTTAGAATTTAATTGGAAACGGTGCTGTGTTGTTTCTAGGTCTTCTGTAATAATCATGAGGAGTTCATTCCTTTGTAATACGTTCACTTTATCCATGATTACAATAGAGATCCTTTTACAGAAATAATATTGCATTTATAGAGCAAAGCCTACTTCCTCATTTTTCACATCTAACTAGATTCGCATTGCTTATATGTTGTTAGAAAATTCATATCTACATTCTTAAGTGAAACAAACCCTTTTCTGCTATCTTACCAAGGTTCAGGATCAATCATTAAAAGAGAGAAATATTCATTACTCTGGAACAGTTGGAACAACACAAAATTATCAGTTCCTAAAAGATCATGAAGAATTTACCAGTGAAATATCTGGCCCAATGTCTTTTATAAAAATAGACCTCTAAAAACTTTAATTACAGTTATTGCTCCATCGACATTTCTACATTTGGTTTAAATCAGTTTATATCATTTATATTCACTAAGAAAAACAACAAATTCACCCTTATTTTCAAATTTCTTACAGAAATGCCTACAGACAATCTTAAGGCCCAATGAACTTCTTCTAAATCTTGTTCAGTTGGGTTAGCCCATCTGCAGACATCACTGAAACAGTGGGCGAAAGGAAATAACCACACAATGCAGATAAGTGCTTCTATTTTCCCAGATCATTGCTAAGGTCCTCACTCCCAGCAGCTCCTACATTGACGTTTTTAAACACATAAATATGTATTCAAAAGCACCATTAAAATGAGTCATTACATTCTCAATAGGAAGTTTACAATAGGTGTGTTAGAATAATCACTATTGTGCTTTAAATTCTTTTTTCCTACACTCGAAGGCTGAACATCATAATTTTGATCTGATTTCACAACCCTGTTTAAAAACTTAGCTCCTGCTGACTTCTGATTGCTAATCTGTTGTCCCATCTTTATCACAGCTCCTCGGCACACCAAATGCAAAGATGTGCAGTCGATTTACTTCCATCTGTTCCTACTTGAGTCGTTTATAGTGCGTTACTCTGTGATTACAGATTTAATTGCAGACCCAGGAGCATCACATTATCAACAACAGAAACCCTCTGCACACCCCCTTCTCCACCATCAACCCTGCACCAGGCTGCTCCTGCCGAAGGTGTGACCCTCCTCACTCCTTCATTTCTCTTGGGATCCTGAGAAACCGGGGCCAGAGATGTCACCTGCATATCCCAGCAGGCAGAGGCCCAGGGGCCCCCAACAAGTGAGTGTCACTCCATGGGGTTAGCATGCCTACCTTGGTGTGAGCTTCAGGGGAGATGGCTGCGCCTTTGGACGACCTTCAGACCTCAGCATCAATTCTCTCTGGCCTCCCAGGGACCACCCTGCAGGCCTCAGACTGCTGGCAGCCATGACACATGAACCAATCCCTTGTAACGAAGCCCTCTCCCTACTCTCTCAGCACACATGCAGGAGCAAGTGCGCGCGTGCGTCCACTCAGCCCTGTTTCCCTGGAGAAGAGTGACTCGTATGGATTTCAGTGACTCTCTGGAGGCACCACCACCCACGACTCTTCAGGACCCTCACATCAACTACACCTAGGCTGGTGGCCAGAAATGGAAAAGCCAACCCAAACTTGCTCAATCTTAAGTGATTTAAGGGTTCATGTGACTGTGAGGCCCAGCATCCCCAGTCTGTTTATTTCCACCTCTTCCCCTGGACACGGGTTGCATCCAAAAGCTGATCACACCTCACAGTGGGAGGACGTTCTGGTTGGATCCCAGAGATGTCTTGTTCTCATCAAGAAACAACAAGAGTGAAACCACATTTCCAGAGCTGTGGTGGAGGAGGGAAGAGACCTCTCAGAGCCAGAGTCCCGTGGGGCTCAAAGGTTTGGACCAGGTGGTATCCCCCACCTCGGAGGATACAGCCTGCTTGCTCCGGGACCGAGGCCCCACAGAGGTAGAGGAGGCAGCTGTGGAAAATCTAGCAGAAATCAGGGACGTTACCAGTCACCTTGCATTACCAAGGAAGTAAGGGAACATCTGGGAGGTGACCACATTATAGGGCCTCTACTTGGAATCTCCAAAAACTCTTATGTGTCCCACAGATGTTACAGCCAGAGACCCATCTGAGTTACCCTGACACCAGTACTGACAAGAGCAGCTCGTCTTTCACAGTCAAACACATGTCCCTTAGTCACATAACTGCATCACCCAAGACGGAGCCTGGCACCTGTCAGCACAGTGGGAAGCCAACACACAATATGAGGAAATCGATTCACAAATCACTGGAAACTACTTTTCTTCCTCCTCTGTCCTCAGTTTTAAAAACCATTAATAAACAAATTGAATAAGAAAACTCAGTTATGTTTCCTTATAGTTGATTATCCTGTTGAAAATAGCAATACAATTTAGTAAACAAAGTTTAAGAAGATATGCTCCAGTGTGTGTCACAAATAAGGGTTACAGAGAAACAGTTTACCATGCAGTGAAGTTCATTTATAGAATGTGCTTCAAAAACAATAGGTGGCAAAGAGCTATATGCAAAATCCAATTATCAGAGTATTAGACATTTACAACTTTGCATCACAATTGTTTTGTAATCATCATATTGCCATTACCACGATGTATAATGCTGTGTACCAAATTATTCTGTATTTTGCTTAATATTTTAATTAATGACTAAAGATAATAAACAGCATTTCAGTACAAAATGCATTTGAGCAATATTAAATTGTCGTGTGTAGCAAGAATCAGTGAAATTGGAGGAATTAAAAGACAGAGGAGGACTGTGAAGATCTGCCATGGAGACCTCGCCAGGCCTAGGCTGAGCCCACAGAGCCCACAGAGAGACGCAGAGAGAACGGGGTGGGCCGGTGTCCCTGCAGACCACAGACAGAGAGCTGAAAGGCTGGGAGTGGATCCAGCCCAAGTCGAGGTCCCTGGTGGCCTGACACAAGCTGTCCACCACAGCATCAGCCCGACTGTGACCTTGTCCAAGACCTCAGCAATGAATGACTCATCCACTCCACGCAAGGGCTCGGCTCTGGGCTTGCTGCATGGAGAGCAAGCAGAATGCCCGGCAGAAGAGCTGCTACGAGGGCAAGGGATGACAGACACGTACTGACAGGTGGCTCCTCCCAGGAGCCCTGGGCTGGTGGGGTTCTCTCTTCACCAGTGCCTTCCTACAGCACCAGGGCAGGCAGAACAACCAGACACTCGTCTCCTTGGAGAAGGCAGGAAAAGGTCACCCGTTTGCACTACTTTCAGTCGCACGGACTCATATTGGTAGATCCTGGCCCACCACAAAAAGAAGACAGTTTCTCTGTAATTCATCCCCAGTGCCATATCAAGTCAGCACTTCAGGCAAGACGGGATCATGCCATGTAAAGGCAGGCCGAGGGTGCCTAAGACACTGGGGTATGTGGCCCAGGAAACCATGGGAGAGTAGAGGAGGAAGGGAGAGGGAGGGGGGAAGAAGGGAGACGAGACAGAGACACAGAGAGGGGCAAGGAAGAAAGGAGACTGAAGCAGACAGACGGACACAGAGACAGAAACACGGGAGGGAAGGAATGCAAACTTGCCCCAGCAAGTCACTGATGACAGGTGTTTCTTAGCAGCAAAAATTAAGACCAAGACAAATGCTCTAAGTACAGTCAAAGCCAACCAACAAAAGTTTCTAGGGCTGAGAAGTACGCTGCGGACAGCCAGTTAGGGAGGCTTCCTGGACATGCTCTCTGCCCGAGATCCTTCCAGGAGACCACACAGAGCAGGGAACACGTGAGGAGAAGTGCCCAGTGCCCACAAGGGTGCAGACCCCATGACTGGGAGCTGAGGTGCCTCCCCGAGGTGCTGCTGACCCTATCACGCTCCAGGCAGGCACGCACTGCAGCCGGATGGGCTACAACCACGAAGCCACCTGGAGACCCCATGCTGCACTGCTAGGAACACTCACCCTAGTCCTCTTGTGCATGCAGGCTCTGCGTCGGTGCAGCTCTCCCACTGCAGGGCCCTAGTCTCCAGCCCTGGTCCTGTGGGAGGCAGGAGGGGCCACCACCCCACACCCAGCCCTGCAGCTCCTATCTTGGGACCAGAGTCCCAGGCTCATGGCTCCCCTGGGTCTCCACAGGACCTCCCTGACCTCGGCAGACCTGGGCCATGGCAGAGCAAGAGCACCCTCTCAGGAGGGAGGAGAACATGAACGGAGCGGCGTCCGGTGTGAACTGCGTGCGGGAACCACTGTCACCTTCGCGCCCCCCGAGCCAACACAGACACACATCGTCAGCAGGTAGCAGCCAACCAGAAGCCACATGCACCCTGGGGAAGGGTTCGAGGTTCTGCGCCTGAGGCAGGAGACTGAGGCCAAGGCCTGTCTGTGCACTGTGACTGCAGGCTCTGCTGGGGGGAAACAGCTCACACAGGCCTGCGCAGCCCTGACCCAGAAGCTCCCTCGTTCCTTCAGTCTTGCTTTCCTTTCATGGGTCCACGTCATTTTCAATGATGTTAGTGTGCTACTGACTTCCAATCTCGCTGCCCGGTGTAGGCAACCTCTTGAAAAGGAGGGTGATGTGGAATCTGGAACTGTGGCTGACCAGGAAAGTCTGCTGTCACACTTAACAGTCGTGAGAAGCAAGGCTGAATCAGCCGTGATTTCTCCAAACTGCACCAGAACACAAGAGGAAGAAGGCGGTGCTCTGGCTTGCTGATCCACATCCCGACCACAGGAAAGTGCTGTGCACGACACCACTGCCTCAGCCATCCTTTGCTGAGCCACCTCCCTCTCCATCCTCAGAGGACTTGGCACATGTGGGGCAGGCAAGGAGTGCACCTTGTGCATTTAGTGTGGCCCATTCCCAGGCCACGGTGACCAGCTTGGAGGTGCTGTAGGAGCAACTGGGGACAACCACGAGGACAACACGGCTCCAGCTGCCCAAGTCCCGGCAGGAAGGTCGCATAGGAGGCTGGGTATCTGCAGTGTGTCCCTCCTTGGGCATCACTGAGCTCTCAGGCCTTGCTTCCCAGCGTGGGATCCTGAAAGTCCCTCTATGTCTGTAAAACTTGTGAACTAAGGATCTTGTACTTGTAAGCAAACAAATCTAACTCATCCTTCGAACTACACTTCTATTATGGTGATGGTCCCTCTGAGTTCAGGCATCTTAGAATTTAGGTGTTACCATGTCCAACTTCCATGCTGTTTCCAAATGCCACTGACAAGTACCATATGCAAAGAAAATTATCAAAGCATAGTATTCCGCCTTTTTCCCCATAGGGAAGGAATAGGAAGGGAGACCCGGCAGGAGTAATAGTCCAGGCTGAAACTCTGCATGCAGCTTCGTTCCCTCTAGAAACATGAGTATTATGTTCCTGGTCAGGATCACATCCAAACAAGGCTATTTTGCTGTGGTCTACAGGAAACTCTGTCATCAGCCAGGCTACAGCAGCTTGTAGAGACCTCAGGTGTTTCAGGAGTTCAAAACCACAAACCCTAAACACTCAAAACACAATCTTTGATGAATGGGGAACCACAGCACCGAGTCAGAGTTGGGCTGGAATCCCAGAGTCATCAGACAAAAACAGACTCTGCAGCCTGTGTAAAACACCCCGACCCAGGGGCCAGGGCAGCCTCACAGCAGGCGTGGGTACGACCCCACGGTGCGATGTAACCACTCTGGTCATGGCAGAGCACAGGTGGCCTCCTGCTCTGAAGCCCCTCTTGCCACCACTGATGCTCATGCTGGCTCCTCAGCCTCCCTGAGGCTGGCAGTGTGTAATGGACACATCTTCCGACACAGTCTTTGGCGTTAAATTTCTCTTGGAAGCCATTGCCCTGGTGTGAGCAAAACGCCAATTTCCAGACCAGTGTGTGGCACAAATTCCATACAGTCACTCCTGATGCTTGTGACTTCAGCACGAGCTCTGGGAATCCACAAGACAGGGTTTCCACCACTCTTCAGGGGCAGCTGTGTCCACACCTGACTTCAATACCAACAGACTGTGGAGTCTGCATCTCAAAACGGAAGGGGTGGGCCACTGTCCTGGAAAACGGACCCATCTGTGGACACGACATAAACCCTCTTGGGCCCTGCAGCAAGCACCCGGCCACCAGGCCACCAGCCACAGCAACTCATGCACAGGAGCAGAGGCACCACGATGGCCTCCCAGAATTCCCCCTGTCAGGAACACTATTCTGTGTGAGAGATTTGTGTTAAAGGTTTTAGCTGTTCTTGTCATAAAAAAGTAACTATGTAAGACATAGCTATGTTAATCTGCTCCCCTGTGGTGACTATTTTACTGCTCATATTCCATAAACCTCAAATGTACACAATAAAACTTACTCAGAAAAAGAAAGTAAGTAAATGTTGGATAAATGTTACACATGCAGGAGTTACAAATGAATTAGGACCCAGGAAGGAGCTCAAGGTGAGTGCCTGCCTAGCAAGCCTGAGGTCCAGGGTTGCATCCACAGCACCACAAAAAAATAGTAATATTTAAATTAACCAGATGTAGGGTTTGGGGCCAATAGCAGAGGGGCAGGACCCCAGTAGAAATAACTGCAGCATACAGAAAATGCTGTAGTTCTAGGAAGAAGAGTCAAGATCAAAGGTTGAGCTTCAGGTTAGGAACCAGATGGGGTTGAGAGGGCACCTGAACCACAGGCTCACACAAGGGCCCTGGGCGGTTGCAGCATGAGCAGCACTGAGGAACCACGGGCAGCAGCGACAGCAGCAGCAGGAAGCAGCAAGAGGCTGTGGCCAGGATCTCGGGACAGGCTCTGCTAAGGGCATGGGGACCACCCAGGATTTCTCAGCACCAAGGCCAGGTCCCAGCCCTGCCCTGAAGGCCTGAAACCCAGCCCTGAGGGAGCAGGGATGCTGTCAGCGAGCAGCCAATCAAAGTCTGACCAGCCCGAATGCACCAGGGCACGGGCAGCACAGGAGAGGGTGACAGGCACAAGGGAGGCACAGGGAAAAGGCACAGCACCCACAGGGGGCAGGGGCACCAGATCCACCAGGCAGGGAGAGAACATGGTGAGGGAGAGGGAGAGAAGGCCATGGATGCTAGATTCCATCCAGCAAAGGTCACAGCCCCTCGTGAAACACATGCATACACACACACACACACACACACACATACAGATACACATGTGCACACACAGGTACACAAACACGCCCACATCCATGCCCACAAATACCTACAAATGCACATGTACACATGTGCACACAGTCACACAAGTGCACACACATCCATCGCACACACGAACATATCCACATGCATGCACACATGTGAATTCATGTGCACACAAATGCACATAGGTCCCACAGGCCTTCACACAAGGGCCCTGTCATGTCCACCTCAGGTCCAGGCAGCAGGGCTCCGAGCCCTGCCCAGTGGGGAGGAGGTCTCTGTCCTCAGCAGCAAGCAGCCCCTCCACTCCAGAGCCAGAATCTGGCTGGTCCCTGGGTGACAGTCACAAGTCACCTGGCTTGAACGATCATCTGAGCACTTCATGAGGACATCGGCCACATCTGCTGGCCCCTACCTTGGACGACACTGAACACAGGTCAGGATGTTTCCACTGAGCAGCCATCAGGGCTAAGCCCTCCCATGACCACAGTGAGGCACGGCCAGTGTCACCTGCTTGCTACATATCGTTAGCAGGATGCACATCAGCAGACATGTGTCTGAGTGCGCCTGCATGCTTGGCTGCCATCAGAGCAGGAGCTGAGCCTGCACTCTGTCTCTGCCCTCTTTTCCAGCTCCTACAAAGCGGTGCATGTGCAGACCCTGTGTGTACATCTAGACGCTCTCTGCTCCTCCTGCTCCTCAGCCCTGTAGGCCGCGCACACAGGACGCACGCAGTCATACATCAGGCTGGGTGGAGTGGGCATAACAGTGGGCAGGGCTGCGGGGCACGTGGACAGAGCCTGCCAGCCATGCCCTGGACATGTACGTGCCCTTGAGGGCTGCCGGCGGACACAGACAAGGCACGACCCAAGGCCAGCTGAGGGGCAAGATGCTGAGAGGGAGCTGAGGGACCCCAGGAGCCTCCTTATCCTGGCAGAGGTCGGTTTGCCCCCACTGCCGGGATCCCAGCTCAGGACCCAGAAAAAGCACCCCAGGATTCTAAAGAAACATCAAGTGGGAAGCCCGTCGATACGCATCTTCCATCGGGGCCGTGAGAAGCAGGCGCCTGCTGTACTCTCGGCACCAGTGCACACTGGCCAGGTCCTGACCAGCCTGGTGTGGAGCCAGCAAGAAGTCTGAGAGCCCACGAGAGACCGCTTGGAAATACAGCAGAGCCCACCGGAAAGCAAAAGCAAGAGGTTTGCACCACAGATGCTAGTGAGATTTGGAGCCCCCACCCCGCACACCCCATCCACACGGGAACTTACTGTGCACCCCACAGAGGGCTGCCGGCCAGTTTCTAAACAGACACCACTGCTACATCCACCCAGCGCGCCCCAGCAGTTCCACTCCTTCGTATTTACCAAAGGAAAGTAAAACCTGTCCACAAAGAGACTCGGGCAAGGGTACTTAGCTCAGCCTTATGCTCAGCCACAATTAGCAACACGCAGAATCCCATCAACTGGGAGACAGCAGCTGGAGAGAAGCAAATGGTGGTGTATTCCAAATTCACTCTCTGGAATGCTGATCAGTAATACTAGGGTTAGGATTTATATCTAGATGTCCCCCCAAAGCTTTATGCACTCACAGGTGGGGCTTCGGGGCAACAACTGGATCGTGGTGTGTGACACTCACCAATGGATTGGTCCACTGATGGGCCCACAGCTAACTGTGATCTGGGAGGTGACGCCTGGCTGGAGGAAGTGGGTGCTGGGAGCGCTGCGCTGTAGCTCACTGCGGCCAGGCCTAACTCGCCTCCTCTCTCGGACGAGGCAGGGCCCCGCGTGGAACCAGGAACTTGCATCTTGTTCGCTTCCTCCCAAGCAGGAGGCAGGGCCCCGAGGGAGGAGAACAGGTGACCAGAGGCCGTGGTGGAGCAAGGCTGAGAAGAGGGTTGTCTCCCTGCCGGCCCAGTCGCCAGAGAGCCATCAAGCCCGATGTGCTGCAGACCTTGGCTGCTCTCCTGGCCCGGTTACAGACCAGCCCCTTTACCTGCCCCTGTGCTTCCCTTATCTCTACCAATATAAATTCACTGCAGTTGCTTGGTTGTCTTTTTCTCCCATTGGGAGTTAGAGCCCCACCTGGCCCCACCTTATAGCTCTTTGTCTTTTCTTAATCTCCCACCATCATTTCTCATTCTGTGGACCCTTCAGCCACACAGGCAGTGGCAGGCGGGTCCCTGGGTGTGTGGCCCGGAAGGGTCATCTCCTTCTTCCTTTCTCCATCTCTGCTTCCTGTGTGCCTGGTCATCAGCAGCAATCCTCTGCCAGGCCTCTCTGCCAGGCCACCCTGTCTGAGAGCCAGCCAACTATGCACTGAAACATCTACAAACTGTGAGCCAAAGTAAACTTCTCCTTAGAGTTATGGGCTTTGGGTATTGTGTCTTGGTGAGGAGAAAATAAGACAATTATCAAATTTCAAAAACCTTATATTGGATGAAAAAAGCAAACTTAAAAAATACGTACTATATGGATCCAGCTTTTTTTTTTTCAAGAACAGGCAAAATGATTCTACAGTGACAAAAGTCTGAAAGTCATGGGCTCTAGAACTTGGGTGGAGAATTTACTGGGAAGGGTTCTGAGGAGTTTGTGGGCAACTGGGGTTTTCTTCACCCTTTGATGTGTAGTTACATGGCCATGTACAACTGTCCACACTGATGGAACCCACATTTAGCACCTGTTCATCTTGTCACATGAAAATTCTCCCACAATAAAAATGGAAGACAGTGGTCCTAGATATTCCTGTGGAACAAAGTGATGTCATGTGCACCAGCAAAAGTGAACCCGAAGCACAGGACAGTGTCCTGGGAGCAAGCTGGGCTATGCAGCTGAGGTTCACACCACAGTGACCCTCCACTAGTGTGTGGAAGGACATGCAGGCTTTGCCTAGGTGGCATTCTAGCTTCCCCCATCAGGCCTGGTGCTGTGGGCGCAGTCCTGTGCTCGCATCGCCGTGGTGCTGCAGCTGCGAGTTCAGTCAGTGAATCAACGGCAAATGCTGCCAGGTGTGCTCACTGAGAGCAAGGCCGCCGCCATCCGGTGAAGACACTGAGTGGAGGCTTGTCTTCCCATCCTCCCTGGGAACAGCTCAGTGTCTAGCAACTCAGTGCTGATGAGAGTGTCCAGACACAGCAGCAGGACTCAGGAGCTATGTGAGGAGCACATGCGAGCAACAGACAGGACCTGAGGGCAGGGCAGTCACAGGGTGCCAGCTTTCTCTCATGAGCCAGCCGGGGCAATGCACAGGGCAGGAGTGAGGTGCTGCCTGGCATCCCTGCCGGGGGGAAGCCACACCATGGGACAGTCCCCACGAACCCCACTGGTGCCACTGGAGCTAATTCTTGTGCTTAGAAATGACACTATTGCCAGGCCAACAGGACCATGGCACAAGGAGCCACACAGAGAGGCCAGGCTGTGAGCAGCCCCAGAGGTGAGCCCTAAGCCCAGGAACAGGGAAACAGCTGGGAATGGAAAGCACAGCTGAAGAGAAAACCAGCAAGGAGCAAGGCCTGGCCAAGGATTCTACCCAAACCACACAAATGAGAAGACCTCACAAATGCAAAGGTAAGGAGAGAAAGCCATACTGGAGGTCACAAAAGCCCTCTGGGAGGAGCCTCAGAGGAAATCCAGAGAAAGCAAGCAAGAAAAGGATGAAGCAACAGAGGAGAAGCCCCAGAACTGCAGGAAGAGGAGCCGTTTGAGCCCAGCGGACCCAAGAGCAGAGGACATGGCCAAGCTCAGCTCAGACGCAGCTCTGCAGAACAGATGCGGCAGGGAAGGAGGGTGCCGGGTCCTTGGAGAATAACTGGGGGCAGGAGGGACAGAGAGCTCGGCCTTCCCAGGTGGCCACAGGTGGCCATGGCTCTGAGGGGAACGGCTGTGAATTGAGGTTCCCGTGCTCAGTAAAACTGGATTTCACATGGGAATGACATATTCTTAGACTCCAGGATTCTGAAAGCTGGCCCACCCACAGATGTTAACAAGGAGGTTCTGCAGACAGATGCCAGCAAAATGAAAGGCGAATGAAAGTTTCCAAGAAGACAGGGGAAGGTGAGTCTGTGCCAGGGGTAAGAAGAGGATACAACTAAGCCAATGTCACTGCAGCCACATAGTGCAAGGTTAACTCGATCAGTCCGAATCGGTAACTCCCATCTCTCCACAGGAGGTGAAGGACGGCTGGGATGTGCTGAGGTTCTTATCGGGGAGGGACAAACATGAAGGCAGAATCAAGATCTGCTGAGCCAAACACACTCCAGCCCACTGACAAAAATGCAAAACCCATCAATAAGAGCCAGCAGGCAGAGTCCAGCTATGTATGAAAATAACAGCCTAAATACAAAATGAAAGGGTAGTTCAATCAGAGATTAGTTAATAGTTCACTCAAAACTCACAAGAGAGAAACCATTCAGGCAGGTGTGGAATAAGCAACTGGCAACAGCCAACAGAATGCCTGGTTTTATAGGTAATTTGTTAGCTGACATGAAAGGACATCTTCTCTAATTTGATGAAAGGTTATTCACCTTAGCATCACGGCAAGTGATCACACCGTGGTGGAACAGTAGAATCCTTTCCATTTTATTAGAATCAAAAGTGAAAGGGCACCTGTGGTTAATTCAGTACTCGACATTGCTGTATTTTCTAAGCTGCGAGATAAGACAAAAATAGAAGCATAAATGTTAGGAAAGGAAAAATAAAACTGGCACTTTTTCATGGTTTATCTACTCAGAAAATTCAAGAGATCAGTTGACAACCAGCTGGAAATCCTTCGGTGAGAAAAAGAAAGTAAGAGCAAATAAAAATGGCCCAAGACTATGAAAAGGTGACTTATTAAATAATTTCTATTATATAAACACAAATATCTGATCAAATTAGCTAAGTATGTTCAACCTCTCCAATAATCATGGAATTTTAATTAAAACAACAGCATGACAATTCTTCACCAAAGTGAAAGCACAAGGTTAGTAAATCTCAAATCAGTGAATACAAGATCTATAACATCACACACAGCACCCACCGACTCAGCAACTCCAAGTACTAAGATCCACCTCTACAGAAGGGGCTCACAGAGAAGAGAACACAAGGGTAACCATGCCAGCAGCCTCATTCTGCAGAGCAAGCAGGAAGAAACCAGGAGCCCATCACAGGAAAAGGTTCCGAGGACCATGACACCTTCACACAGAAGCACACCAAGCAAAGACAGCCGGGGACTAGGGGGCAGAGAAAGGGGAACTGAGTGCAGAATCTGGTCCTCAGGTGGACTCTGCACAGAAGGGAAGGAAAGGGCACAGAAGACACAGCGGGCCGAGTGACAAGCTGGAGGGTGGCTGCCCACTGCACACTGCTCAGGTGGATGGCGGGCCATGACGGCAGCTGAGTATCCCTCCTGCTAGGGCCCACAGAGGCACAGCCCAGGGACGTCTGCAAGCTGCTCTCTCAGGGCCCAGGAAAAAGCATGTTTGTGGAGAAGGGACTGAGGCGGGAGCTCCAAAGGCACAGCGAGAGGGCGGTGCTGGCCTCTGTGGGGAAGCTGCTCACTGCAGGCACAGGCAAGGCAGCTGTCGAGAGCAGGAGTTAAAGGCACGGGTGTCCTTACCACCCTGCTCTCGGAAGTTTTCTTAAGTTTGACATTATTTCCAAGAAGAATAGTGCTTTTTAAAGAATAAAGAAGTTGGTTTTCAGCCGGGGATTCAGCTCAGTGGTTCCACCGCCTGCCTCCCAAGTGCAAGATCCCAAGTTCGATCCCCAGAACCAAAAAAAAAAAAGAAGTCAGTTTTCATGCACACACACAAAGACAGATCTATTTGGCATGGTAAGTGGAGAACCCACCAGCAGCAGGACACTGTGTAATGCCTGAGGTTGTTCGTGTTGGAACTGCACATGGGCATCCGTCCGTTCACAGAAACATGGGCAACACCAGACTCTTAGTCCGAGGGGTAGCTGGGATGCAGGATTCAAGGGTTAAAAGAAAATCAGCATTCCACTGTGAGTTATCTGGAATATTTTCAGTATCTTTTAAAAACACATTCTCTGTTTAAGCTGTTCCCTGGGTGAGTGCAGGTGCCCCTGCTTCCCCATGCCCGTAACAGGTCAGTCACCAAGCGGTTCGTGGAACAGCGAACAAAGAGTTCATTCACTGAAGCACCAACAGCAGTTAGAGCCACGTGGCTGGATCGAGGCTGGTTATTCATTTCTTCCCTTTACTCTCCAACTTTCTACAATGTGCTTATGTTCCTTTGAAAACTTGGGAATAAAATAAAGCCAAAATAATTACAAATCCAATTTAACAGTAACAAAAAGCAGCTCAAAGACACATGTCAAGTGAAGGTGGGATGAGAGGGCGGAGCAGAGGGGCTGTGGGTGGTGTCGGCATAGGCCAGAGGCCACTTCCCACGGCAGGAAGTTTGCACTGTGGGACCACGCACCACACCGAACCGGACAACAGGACAAGTCTACCGTGCAGCCCGCCGACTCTCACCTTTCTCCAGGCTTAACTATCCACACAGGCACTTCGGCCTTTATGCTCTAGCACTTCTGAGACATCCTCCATAAATGAAAACCCATCAGACAGTATGAGAGATTTATTTCTGTGCCTTTGAGGGCCAGAGAATTGAAGACAATTCAAGACTGCAGACTTAACGAAATGCTTTGCATTTGTGCTTCACCGGCCCGGCCATCACTGTGCCTCCACATCCCAGCTGAGCTGACCCTCCTCTTCCTTCCCCGACCTCCACCCAGGGCTCCCATCCCACCTGGTTCCCTCTCCCGGCTCATTCTCTGAGGCCCTCTCGGGTCCAAAGACCCTCCCAGGTTCTCACAGTCCATGCTTAAAGCGATCTCTTCTCCTTCGATTCTTCCACCCTCCACAGTCTCTCGGGGAGGGAAGAGAAGATCCAGGATTCCCCTCATACCTGCAGTGCTGCAAGCTAAGCTACACTGTCAGCTCAGCTAGCTGGGGAGCTGCCAGGGGTACAGCGTGTCTGGGTGTCACCAGGGCGTGACCTTGGCGACTGTGTACACATTAGGGTCCCGCCCCTTCCTCTGACCACACAGGAGGACTTGCCGGCCACCCTCGCAGCTCTGTCTCCTTCCAAATAAGCATGGGCATCAAAAAGGCAGGAAAATTCAGAAATGTCGCTAAGCAGCCTCCCCTGCTCAGCTCCAGTGGAGCCTGGCTCATTAGAGGTTTTGATCACTTGCAGGAAACTGGTTCCTGGTCACTTGGGGTGCTGATACTGCAGCAAAGTAGAAAACACAAACAATGGATGGAAGGATGGAAAGAGAAGGCCAGGAGCGGAGCTGGAGGCTGGCACCATCTCTGAGACCTATGGTGCCACAGGGGGGCCCAGCCACAGAAGAACTGGGGAAGGGTCGGCTGCTGAGGCACACCCATGTCAAGGAATGCGTGAGCCCAAGAGCTTACGGATCTGTCCACCTGCAGTCAGGTCCTGTGGCTACTGTATTAACAAAAAAGAGCAAGGAAGAAAAGGAGGCCCAAGAGAAGGCTGCTGCTCCTGGTTAGAACTGGGAAGACACCACCCTGTCTTCCATCTCCCCTGTGCACAGCTGGGCAGAGGGGGCTGCCATCCCCAGTGGGGACAGTACCAGAGGCTACTGTGCCTGAGGCCATGAGGCCTGCAAACTGCCTGAAGCCAGTGTTCACAGGCCTCATGAAACGCCAACAAAAAACTCAGACAAGGTCTATGGCTTCTCAAAAGCATCCAAGTTTTCTAGTCACGGGAACCTGGGCTGTGCATGGCTGCTCCCGCTGCAGGACGAGAGACTCAGGCCACACCAGCACATGGATGGCCACACGCCTTCCATCAAAACAGCAGCCATCAGCCGCAGGTACCTTCAGAAGTCACGGAGTCGGGCTGGGGATTTAGCTCAGGGGTTCCGCTGCCTGCCTGGCAAGCACAAAGTCCCGAGTTCAACCTCCGGTACCAAAAAAAAAAATCACGGAGTAGCCTCCACAGAAATGCTCTGAACAATCAGCTGATCATTCTGCGAGACCCTCTGTCAATTATGTAGACAGCAAGAAGTTAAAAGCCAAAAATAAGACTTAGCTTCTCGTTAGCCACCAACCTTGTGAACAGCACAGCAGCCTTCAGACTGTGCCCTGCTGGTTGTCACCACTGTACCTGGGCCACATCATAGACAGCTCTGCAGTGGGGTGACAGAGCACACACATCAAAACATAAAAGGGCTGAGGATGCAGCTCCTCAGTGGAGTTCAAGCCCCAGCACCACCAATAAGTAAATAATCTTAAAACTGTCTCAAGTGCACTCTGTGAGGAATTCCAATACACGTGGAGCATGAGCTCCTCTGCTGTAGCAGGATAAGGTGACAAAGTCTCTCCCACACACAACATACCAAGTAAGCTGTGGTACACTTGTCTTTCTCGGCCAGCCTTTAAGACTCGGAAAATAGTCATACCCAGTATTTCCCCATGTACATGATACTGCAAAATTACTGTTAAAACAGAGACACAAGACTAAACCAAGACACAAGAAGGAGGTGTTTGCCTGTATTTTAACTTCCTTAACCTTGTTCTTGCTCTAAACCAAGTTTCCAAAGTAACAGAGCGGAGGTGAAGGTCTTCTACAATATCCGAAGCAGGCAGAAGTCTCCTCAGTGTAACAGTGCTCAGGAGCAGTGTCCAGGGCCGGGTATGGATATCTGCGGCATCTGGGGAGAAAGGGCTACAGCAGATGTGCAACAGCACATTTGCCAAATTATCCCCCCACTGTAAAATGATTTTCTAGAAAGCAGGCTTCCTGCAGCTTTGTGGAATCACAAGCAACTTGTTAACCAGGAAATACCAGACCCAAACTCGGGAGCTGCAGGCCTAAACCTTCTTTAGATCTCTAGTCATTTGCTGCCTCGAGCCCAATACCACGTTGTGACCCTGCAGGGTCCCTTCCTTTTGGACCTGAAAACAAGGACCTGGACAGATACAGAGTCCACAAGGCACTCCTGTGTCTCTGAACGTTTTACAGCAGAAATGGGGCTGCAGACAAGAAAGTTGCACATGGCAAACAGGACAATAAGTGAGCAGTGTCTCTAGAGACAGAGAGCTAATGCACTCATGGGTGCTCAAGGCTGAGGAGTAGGGCCTCCGTCACCCACCAGAACATGGTGCCTTCAGGTGGCTGTGAATTTCCCATATCAATAATTTAATCCAGATTTGTTTCTAAACACGTTATTCTATCAAGAAATCATAGAGTTCACTTCAGCAGCACGTACACTAAAATTGGAACGATACAGAGAAGATCAGCATGGCCCCTGCACAAGGATGACACACAAACTCGTGAAGCATTCCGTATTTTTATACTGACTAGTTTCTCTGGTGTGAGAAACTGAAAGTGTAAATAAGGATCAAAATGTATTGTATAATAGATTATGTGAAACAGAAGAAAAGGGGCAAAGGGGAAGTGGGAGGGGTAGGGGAAAGGAAAGAAGGGAAAGGAATTAATATGAGATAAGGAAAAAACAGAAACAAAGTCTCTGTAAATAGAGAGGGGCTGAAGGGAGGGCAGAGGAAGGGGAAAAAAAATAAAACCAAGACACATCATGTAAAGGTGCAAATTCCCAGCGATGAATGCCATCATATTATATACCTAAAGTGTACCAATAAACTTCATGAATTTTTTAAAATCATAAATATTTTATCAAATTTTTAAATTAATCAGGGCATAGGGCTAGTAGATAAAAATTAAATTAAATAATTGAAGAATAAAAATAATTGAGGATGGGTAACTTTAAAATATTGACTCATGAAATGAAAGGAGTATCTCAGTATTCAGGTTTTCGTAAATAACCAGTAGTCTAGCAGGGCAGAGTATCTGTTAACATAATGTGGCATTAATGCCGAGACCGTCTGAAGCCCGTGGTCTGAAAGGCAAACCTGAGGTGGGCTCCTGTGCAGACAAGGCTAGCCACCAGGCGCCACAGGGGTCCATTCCATGGAGCAGGGACCTGCACGGTCCATCTCCTGAACAACAGGGACATTATCTCCTGAATGCATTTAACTTTATATTTTTAACGAAAGAAATAAAAATTATAGCACAAGCCCTGGGTTAAATAACTGTTGTGGGAAAAAACCCTAAGAAACTTATGTCAAGAAATGAAGTTGTGGTTCCCATAGCAACAGTCTCACGGGCCGGGCCTGCAGATGGGTGTGGTGTGGACACTCAAGTCGCTCAGTTTTTATTTGTATCAGTGCGTGTTCACAGTGCATACCGACTACACTCCCCATGGGGAGGTGGCACATGCACACAACACATCTCACTTCATGTTCATGCCTTTCTTCTCTTTGCTCTCCCCTCTCCTTCCATCTCTTTGATTCCCTTCCCATCTGCAAAAGATCCATCTCCCTGTTTCCTTCACCTTTTATTTTGCTCTTATTTATGTTTTGGGTTTCTCATATAAGAGAAACCAAGGAAATTTAAGCTTGTGTGTCTGATTTATTTCACTAAGTTACGGTCTCAAGGTGCACCCATTTTCCTACAAATGACTCAATTTATTATTCTTTCTGGTAGAGCAGTACTCTATAGTGTATTAACACTACATTTTCTTTATCCATTCACCTGTTGGTGGAAATATAGGCTGCTTCTAAGATTTAGCTGTTATGATTTGTGCTGCTACAAACATATATTTGCATGTATCACTGTAATATGATCTCTTGAACTCTTTCAGGAAGATACCTACAACGGGAACAGCTAGATCAAATGGAATTTCTGGTTTTAATTTTTTGAGGAATCTCCACACTAATTTCCACAATGGCTGTATGAGCTTACACTCCCACCCACAGCGTAGTAGGGTTCCTTTTTCCCTGGCAACCTCTCCAGCAGTTCTTATTATTTGATTCCTTGATGACAGCCATTCTTTCTGGAGTAAGGTGAACCATTAATGTTGTTTTAATCTGCATTCCTCTAATGGCCAACAATGCTGAGCATTTTTTTTCATGTATTTATTGGGCATTTCTATTTCTCCTTCTGAGAAGTGTCTATTCATTTCAGCTGCCCATTTTTTGGTTGGGTCTTTTATTTGGGGGCTCTAATGCTTTTGAGTTCTGTGTATAGTGTAGATAATAGTCCTCTGAGGACTAGCTCGGTGTGCTGTTTAAGTGTCCACCAAAAGCACTGGGCTGCACTGATTTCTTCTGTCCTCCTGAGGGTCTTGGCACCCTGAAAGCTCTGCAGCTCAAGTCCCCCTGACCTGACAGCTCCCCTGGAAGGAGGCTGTGAGCTCCACTGTCCCAGCCCCAGTGCCTGGTCTCAAGGCAGCATACCCCGTGTGCTTCCTGTGTCCACTAATGGTCACGTTCCTAAGCAATTAAAATACTTTTAAAACCCTGAGGGGATACCAATTATTTTCTTTTAAATTCTTTACACTTCTACAAGCATCATTAGCAACCAATCCTCATTATTAAAAACACTCAAAAGTAATAAGAAAAAAATGCTAATGGCAATAAATATTGGAGAAAACATAAGGAAACAATGTGAACCCAAAATGTTAATAGCTAACTAGTTTAATGCATTCCTAAATCTAACAGTATTGCATCAAGCAATATAGTAATTTTAATGATGAATCTGTGAACACATTAAAATCGAACAGAAATAGGCTGAGGTGCCCTACAATACTGGGCTCAGAGGACATGTGGCACCAGGCTCAGCCACATCTACCCCAAATAAGCTTAGGGCTCCGCGCACTGCACCGCTGTTCCCAAGCAGAACACACGTGAATCCCCAGGGTTTAAGCCGCTCTCTGCAGTTGGCCAGCAAAGCTGAAGCGTTCATTCCAGTCCCACAGGTGCCCGACACCTGGCCCATGCTCTTTCTTCCAAAGGGGCTCTGCTCTTGATCCCTCCCCCTGTGCGTTCCTGGGCAACACTCTCCCTCCTGCTGCCCGCACCAGTCTAAGCTCCTGACAGCCAACGGACTGTCACCCCCACAACAGTGGCTTTGCCTTGACCCTTGACTCTGTGAAACAGGGACCATCTCCTGAGCTGCAGTTCTCATCAGCCCAAACAAATTCTTGCACTTCTTAGTTTGTGCCTCAATTTCTCTTAAGGATCCACAATATGAAGTGTTGATAGAAATCTTAGAAATTCTTAACAGATATGTGACTTATTCTTATGTAAATACAGACTACTAGGCCAGGGATTTGGCTCAGTGGTTCTGGTGCCCGCCTCGAAAGTGCAAGGTCCTGAGTTCAATCCCCGGTACCAAAAACAAAAATAAAGACTACTCAATGATAAAAGCAAAATGAAAGTGACTAGCCAGCTAAGTGTGGTGATGCACACCTGTAATCCTAGCTACTCAGAAGGCTGAGGCAGAAGAGTTGCAAGCTGGTGTGCACCCTGGACAACTTAGCAAGACCCCATCTCAAAATAAAAATGCTGACAAGGCCTGCAGATGGAGCTCAGTACTATCTAGGTTCAATCCTCAGGACCATAATAATGGGGTTCTCCATACGTATCTTCATATCTAGACTGAAACAGGCTATAAAGTGCTGCTTAGAAACCATCTACAACCTCTCAGAGAGAAATGTGATTCATCTCTAAATATTTGTTTCTTTAAACAAAGTTTTAACACAAGTGAATATATTTTGGTAAACATTTTGATGTCTCCAATAATTTCCATTCTAGCACAAGGGAGATTCCACTGTATCCTTCAAAGAGGAAAAACCAAGAAGGAGGTAGGGGGGAAGGGAGATGCTAGCCAAAGGGCACCAAGCTCCAGACTGGCAGACTACATTTTAATGATCTACTGCTCCACATGGTTGCCAGTCAATAACACATATTTCCAAAGTGCTACGAGAACAGGGTTTCAGCATTTTCACCACAAAAATATGGAAGGCTGGTGGGGTGATGGACAGGTTAATTAGCGTGACTGAACCCGTCTTTAACTTACACATAGATCAAAGCATTCCAGTGAACCCCACAACTATACACAATTGTTATTTGTCAATCAAAAGAAGGAAGCAAACGAAATTGCTAAGAGTGGATTTTAAACATTCTCACCGCAGAGAAGTGGGTGAGGTGACAGATAGGTTAATCAGCCTGATTTGATCACTCCACAATGTGTGTGCACACATCTGAACACCATGCTGTACTCCCTATACATATACAATTATCACTTGTTAATTAAAACCAAAACAATAACCAAAATAAAAATAGATAAGCCATTATAAAGGAAGCAGAAAGAACCGGGCGGCTGTGCAATGAATCTTATAAAAGATGAGATGAAGAAAAGTGGTCCAGACACAAATATTTTCTGCCAGTGAATGGAAGAGCCAGAGAGGGAGAGCACGCGGAGGGCCATGCGCCAGGTGGAGGGAAGGGAGGTTAGGGGACCACAGAGCTCCACATCTTAGGAGACTGTGCTGCATGTGGGACCATCTGCCCTGAGCTGCACAAACACTGACCCCCAGCGTAGCTGTACTTGCAATGAGGAGGAAGGCAGGTCAAACGAGAGTGCGGATGGGGCCCTGGCCCATCAAACCAGTCTCCACCACGTGAGGACATGGCAGGAAGCTGGTGTCACACATCAGAGAGCTGGCCCTCACCAGGAACCCAGGCAGAAGTGTCCTGACTGGGCCCCTGGCCTCCAGGATCCTGAGAATTACATGTGCTACTTAGGCCCTCACCGTGTGCTATTTGCTACAGCAGCCAAGCAGACTAGGAGAAACAGTTGAGCAGATCTATCAGAGGTATCTCCTATGTCCTCTACCCACTCTGCCCACCATTGTTCTCAGCCCTGTGCTGGCAGAGAGCCCATCAGCAACACCAGGTGGAGGGTGTGCACGCACACCCTCGCACAGTGGCAGTTATTCGTCTGGTGGTGCTCTGTGCTCTCTGTACCATGCAGCCATCAGAAGGAGCGAGAGGGATCTGCGTGGATGGAACGCCCCACCCACGCTGGTGGGTGGAGGAAGCTGTTCCTGCTGCACAGAGCATCCTGCGCAGAGGGACAGGTCTGCATCCAGCTGTTCAAAATGGACTCTTGACCCAGGTGTCCCTGCAAGCCTGGAACACATAGGATTCCAAAGATTTAATGGGAAAAAGAAAATATTTTATTATTTTTTATGATTACAAATAAGATGACATTTATAATATAATGACTTAAATAAAACATATTAACAAATGTGATTTCACCCATTTACGTACATTTTTTACATTCTGGCAACTAGCAAGCTTAAAATTGTATATGTGCCTGGAGTTATATTTCTGCTGGACATCATAGGTCAAATGTGCTCACTGTACTGTCAGTAGCGGTGTCCCTGTGACAGCCTCCATGGGGAACATGCTTGCCTGCATGCTGCATGGATGTCCTCTTTTCACTTTATGAGAAATGGGCATTACGTCTATAATTGTGTGTGTTCGTGTGCGTGTGTGCACGTGCATGTGCTGGGGATTAAATCCAGGGCTGCCACACATGCCAAGCACACTCTAAACCCCAGCCCTGCTTCCATCAATCTTTAATCTGGTAACTTCTAAAGGAAGGGGCTTCTGAAGGCCATGTTCCTCAGCCACTCCGTGTGGCCCTACAGGTGGCAGAACCCGTGTCTGATCAGCAAGTGACTAAACCATCGGGTCAGCTGGCCTGGTCAGACTTTGACTGGGGTTAGCACTTCCCCTGTCACCCACAACTCTGAGCAGGAAACAAGGCAGTGCATTTTATACCCAGCTGCTGGGCACTCAGAGATCTGAATAACGAAAGAGGGTAAAACCCTGTTAGTAAAACCAAGAGGGTTTCTGAAGGTGTTCCCTCCACTTCACAAGGAGCTTGCTCCAATTATCCCATGGATTTACACTAATCCAGGTGTGAGCAGAGACTGCAGAAAGTCCTTTATACAAAGCATCTGCTCAAGTTTTGAGCATCTGTAAAAATTCTTTGTGGCATTTGCAAACAGATATTCCTAGAAAATTATAAATATACACAATGACATGTTTAGAGTTTGTGGGAATTCGAGCAATCACTGACATAAATTAAGAAATCTTGCCATTACCAATCCATTCTGATTCAGCCCAGGAGGACAAAGTACCAGCCACAGGGTCACAGTGGAGAAGAGGGTACATCCTTGGAGGACAGCACCACACAATCTCCTGAGCCATGTCCCAAGATCACTTTCATTTACTTCAAAGACCCACAGTGAATACAGGGAAAGACTGCACCTTCCACAAACCCAAGTGTGAGCCAAATGCACCTCACAAAAAAGTGAGGGCCCCCTGGGGCCGGGGATTTAGCTCAGTGGTTCAGTCGCCTGCCTTGCAAGCACGAAGTCCCAAGTTCAATCCCCAGTACCAAAAAAAAAAAAAAAAAAGTGAGGGCCCCCTTGGGCATGGCAGACTCTGCTTCACCAGGCAAATTAATAAAATGCCAACCCATGACCTGGGCAAAGGAAGGAAAACCATCACTGAGACATCTGATGCCTAGACTGGTTACAGGAGCTGCCTGATGCAGACATGTCCTCAAAGTTGTTCAGATCCTTGTACTCCACACACCACACAGTGGTCACGCCCCAGAGCCAGTGACGGGAGGGCACCAACTACAGGAGCCACCACATCTTCACCATCAAGACACAGGCTCAGTGAGAAGTTGAGCCACCAAGGGAAACCCCAAGGGAATCACAGAACAGACAAGGTGCTGGCTCTGGTGGCCCCAAGCTCCTGAGGAGCTCACAGTTTCTGCAGTGAACATTTATCTTCATCTCAAATCTCATTTTCTGTAAGGAAAAGAGCCCCAGGCAACAGTCAGTGTCTGGATTCACAGATGGTGGAGAAGCCACAGCCACTGTCAGATGCACTGGTGTAAGTAGCCCTGTCCAGGCAGACACAGGGACCCACTGTGGGGGTACGCCACTGTCCTGGAAGCAGAGCCTACATCTTGCCCACCGTTCAAGACATAAGCTCGAGCGGCCCATCCAAAGTCCACACAGAGCCTGGGCTAATTCACTATGGGTCTTTGGCCTTCACAGAGCAGAACATCCTCAGGCCCAGTCTGTCTCTGTCTAGGGCAAAGAACATCACTGTCAGAAAACTGAGCAAGTGCCTGAAATCACTCATTTCTCCATTCCAAACAAGTAAATCTACAGATGCCAGAATGAATATCTGCCTTCAGCCTGGCTCCAAACTGTACCCTAAACACGAGGTGTGTTCTACAGCACCCACTCCCACTAGATGTAGCTGCAACCCCCTCACTCATGTCCTACCCCAGTAATAAGCAGGTGGCTCCACTGTGCCCAGTGTCCCATTGCCAGATCCAGGCTGTTCCCACAGGCTCAGGGTGCCACTCACTCACCACAGCTTGGGCGTCTCTGCTGGGCAGGATGATGGCAAGGGTGAGGTTTAGGGTTAGGGTTAGGGTTAGGGTAGGGATCCCTTTACTGTCTCGTTTCTCAGGTTCTCGAACTGTCAGCCTCCGTCTTAGTTACTTTGTTGTTACTGAGACAAGATACTCAAAACCCAAAGTTAAAGGAGAAAAAGGTTTATTTTGGCTCACAGTTTGTAGAGTTTCAGTCCATAGTAGAATGGCTCTAGGCAGGGTGGCATGGCAGAGAGGCATCGCAGAGAAACAGTCCATGGTATGGCAAGCAGGAGGCAGAGCCTTCCTTTCCCTTGTATCCCATCCACACTACAAACCTTTTGGGTGGGGCCACCCACACACAGGGTGAGCCACACAAGGTGGGCCTTCCCATTATCTACACCCAGAACTATGCTAAACCAATCAATGGACTAATTTAGTATCACACACCCTAGATCCATCCAGGTCCAAAAGGTCTCACCTATGAGCACATGAGGCTTTGGTGGGGGGGCATCTAGATACAAGCCATAATAGCCTCCCTAAAGTGCAGAGGACAAATTCTCCTAGAAAGAAAACTCCACTGGAATTCTCTCTTGACAGGGGTCAAAATAAATCCCTGGCCTGTAGTTTCTTGGATTCACTCACTTCCAAATATATTCATGCATTCAGTGCCTAATTTCTTCAGGGAGCCTGGGTCCCCAGAACACTTCACCCAGCAGGGGAACCAGCTGCTCCTGGATGCACCAGCTGGGAGTGTGGCACTAGGCTCCACCTGGCCTAAGGAGGAAGCTTCTCCTGCTAAGGATCTCTCTGGCATCTATTCCCTAGGATCTGACTTGGAAGAGACAATAATAGCTCCTTCCAATTCCTCCTTCCAGGGATCCAGCTGCTGGTTTCAATGAGCCTCAAGCCCATGTTCCCCCAGAGACCTTTCTAAGGAAGTCACACGAACCTATTTCATGTCCCCAAAGCCAATCTGGATCCCAAGATTAGCTTCTCTCCAGCTGTTTGACCCTTGCTGAACCCAGGTTGGCTCCTTGCCCTCCAGACGTGACTCCTGAAGACTCTTCATCCTGTTCTCCCTGTGTGAAGTCAGTGTGATGGTCCTCTCTCTCTTCCAGCCTCCTCAGAGACAGACTCTGAGAGACCATGACCTGGCACCAAATAAATCCATCCACAAGCTAACAAAACAGATTTGTTTCTTCAACTGCTGGCGTAGACATTGAGAACAGATGTCTATCAGGGCAAACAAGATGGAGGAGGCCAGGCAGAGGGAGGAATTCGACAAGAGGCAGCCATGTGGCCTCAGGGGACAGGGCCCACACATAAGTCACCTGCTGGACCCTCATTCCACTACTGAACACACTCAGGTGTGTGTCTGTGATTATCCTATAGCTGAGGTATAACCTACGATTTATGGAGAACTGAATGGTGTGAGAGATCACCTTTCCTTTATGAATCCATGTTGATCAAGGACTGAAAAACAAGCCTTCCCTGACAAACATTACTGTAGTGAGGGTTTGCAATAGAAATAGATTGACTACAGGACACATAATTTATAGGATTATTTTATAATAGTCACCCAAAAAGTCAAATGCAGAGTGCAAGAGATCTAGCCGCACACTAGACACCCAAAGAATCCAGCCAAGGGCCTGGATCGCACAGCAATGTCCCACACAAGTCCAGCTGAAGGCTTAGAGCCAAAGGCAATGTCCTCCAGGAGTCCAGCCAGTGGCTTAGAGTTCATGGCAATATCTCATGCTTGTCTGTATCAAGGATTTGCACCTGAAAGGCCCAAAGGCCAGTGGTGGAAGCCAGAAAATCTGCACCAGTAGGATGAAGGATTCGTGCCACCAGGCTGAAGGATCTGTAGTGGAGTCAGGAAGTGATGCTCATGGTGAAGATCAGAACTCCCCTCATGAGAACAGCAGCCGTTCCCAGTGACAGTGAGGCCCTGAGCTCCTCCTCCATCACAAATAGCCAAGTTCACATCAGGAAAACAACACCAGCAAACTTCTAGATAATCGACAGCCGATGATCTTCCCCTCCAGTTCTCTTTCTATGCTGTTGGCAGCAATCTTCAGGTGGGTCTTCCACACCCAACCCCGCCGAGTCCGTGCAGCTGGGCCTTCTAAGGTGCCCATTACTTAATCCACCACAGACTTCTTTTAGGAAGGATGTGCTGGTCTCTGTGCAGAGTGATGTTTCCAGCCTGCTGGTGGCCTTGTCCTTGAGGTGCTTTCTAGGAACTCGAGAAGCATCCGTATTGATGACGGGTTGCACCTGGTCTCCATGGAAACGGATGGTTTGTGCAACCCTGCCTTTCAGTCACCAGCCCCGAAGCACCCCCTGCATGGTCCCCGGTGCCAAGAGACAAAGAACCACTGTGTAAGATCAGAAAAGACAGAGACATTACCAGTGATGGGTGCTCACCTCGACCCCAAACTGCTGCCGAAAACCTTCGGGTCTTACAGTGGGTCTGATGCCAACAATCTTCAAAGATCCATGTTGGAATAACAGTGCCACTGCTGCATGACATGAAACAAGAGGAAGCACTCGAAGTCTGGCCCAGCTGCAGTGCAGACACGTGGCCCGGAAGGTGAGGGAGAGGGCAGAGCTCATTCCTTGCTCTCACCCGAGGACACAGATGCAGGGATTGTGTCAAAGCCTCTCTGGCAACTGCAACTCTATCTTCTGAGCAAGAGCTCAGAACACCTCAACTAATTCCTCTGGATAGGACCAATATTTTAAAAAAATTAAAGTGAACCCATGTGTTTTTAATTGCAGTATAGTTAAATATGCTCTCATTTTATAAGTAATTGCACTAAAGCACAAGAATCCACAAAGACGGCACTTTGAATGCACCTGCTTCTCCACAACTGGACAATACAATCATTTTACTTGCACAAGGCCGACTTCCTACTACATGTGTTTTAAGCAGGGTTAGGGAATAAGCAGTGTCCCGCAAGGGTTCCTGTGTTGAAGTCCTAAACCCAGGGCAATGCCATGTGGAGCAAGCGTCCTGAAGGAGTAATTAAGGTTCAATTAAGTGGAAGAACAGGCCTTCTGAGAAGAGATGAGAACACAGATGCACACGAAGGGGCGACGTGTGAGGACACAGGGAAAAGATGCCATCTGCAAGCCAAGGCTGAAGACGGTGGCCTCCGAGAAACCAGGTGCCACACCTCAGGCTCCAGCTCCAGCACTCCGTGGGGTCACTTCCTGTCTCTTGAGGGGCCTGGTGCGAGCAGACACAATGCCAGGTTTAGAAAAACACAGAGCAAAACAAGACAGATAACAGGAAGTAGGGAGAGAGATCTTCCTCCGAGCGGAAGGGGACCAACCAAGCCACGGAGAGAGGAACTGTGTGTGGCACTGCACACTGGAAGGTAAATGTCATGTGCGGTACACACGTACCTGAAGAAAAGGGAAGAGGATCACAGATGGGTAGAGGGGAGGGAGGAAAGGAATGGGGATGAAAAAGGAATTAAGATGTATTCTGCACATATACCTACTCCCTGAGAGAAATTTAAACATTACGTACTATACCTGTGTACTAATAGACAGAATAGCAAAAAACTGAAATATAAATACCCTTTTACATACCATCACACTATAGGGCAAATCTGCCTCATTCAACCAATCTTTTTTTTTGGTACCAGGGATCAAACCTGGGTCCTTGTGCTTGCGCAGCAGGCGGCAAAACCACTGAGCTAAATCACCAGCCCTCAACCAGTATTATGCTAAGAAAAAAATGAACAATCTTATACTAAGAACAAAATATAATTTTAATTTTTTAAAAATAGTCAATTTTGCTCTCATTTTCTAAATTATTAATTTTCCATCAAATGTTGTGCTGAAACCACTAAACAAACCAAAAGTCACTGGGAAAGAAAGAGTGTCCCTTTCAGCAGCATAAGGCAGCCTTATTTAGAGAATTAAGAACAGTATTTCTATGTTCTCATGAAACAATCAGAAACCCTTTGCTAAGTGAGGACGCACTTCCTGACAGCGGAGGGCACCAGCCGTCCCTGTCCCTCTGCCTCTGCTCTGCCCAGCGCCCCTCCAGAGCCCCAAGGCGCCTCTGCACAATCAAAGCCTCCCTTTATCCCCACGCTTACCACAGAGCTCACACAACTAAGCATCAAGCTTGAAAAAGAGCTGATTTGCACAGAAATTAATGTACAGTATGTTAAAAATGAAAAGGCAAAACTGGAGAGAGTCTCTGAAAGGAGGCAGAATGTAAGCGAAGCCATGGAGGCTGCTTCTTGATTCCACTGAGACAGTGTGCACCCGCGAAGGCTGCCATGCATGTCCTGTGGCCTGGGGCCCTCTGTGGCCCCCAGAGTGTCGCTGTCCTGCCAAGTGGACTCTGCCCTTGCCTGGACACCCGCCTCCTCTTCCCAGCCTGACTCTACACTACACAAGGCTGATTGTACAGCACACTTGTGGTGGCCCCTCAGTGAACAGGTCCTGGGCTCTCAGGCACCAGGCACCTCAGAGCCTAGAAGAGACTTCCCAGCAGGTGCTTGGGCAGTGGGGACCAAGGGCAACTGCACACAGCTCCGAGAGCTGGGGCCACAGGAGGGACAGACTCCCTCCCTCCCTTCCTCCCTCCCAGCCACTCAGCCAGGGTCTGCTCCAGCCAGGTGCACAGAAATGAGCTGGGCAGAGGCAGCAGGTGATGGCCCTGACTTCAGCCATCGCTCTACCTACTCCTCAGCTTCCCAGGGTGGGAGAAGCGTCATGTGTTTCCCATCAGCTTATTGTACAATTAGGATCTGATAATTGTCAGTGATCACTCAGAGTTCAGAAAATAAGTTGCATAGTTGGAATAAGTAATGTTTTTGCAATATTCTTAAAATCATATGTCTAGACAAATATACATCACGTTGTCCACTTAGACGAACACCATCTAGTAACATAACAGTAATGCACAGTTATGTAGCCCATGATGTTTCAGTCAACAACAGACCATTTATGTGACGTGGTCCCATAAGATGACAATGGAGCTGAGTCAGGAGTGCATTGCTGGGGAAGAGAGAAAAGAGCAAGAGGGACAAAAGGAGCCAAGAACATCCACAGGGAGAGGAGCAGAGAGCCCTGCTGATGTCAAGGAGCTCCTTGAAATGCTTGCCAACATGAACCCGGCACTACATGATGCTTTAGCCACCGCAAGCAAGTCTTCGAGGGGAGAGAAACCAATGCCCCGGACGCCCCAGCGAGGACTCAGCACCCCATCTGTGTCCTTTGTTCCTCGGGGGCCTGCGCCACTGGCCTCCTCACCACAAACAACCCCAGGGAAAAGCAAGAGACATGTCCACATTAGGTGCTTTGGCGGTGTTTTTAAATGCAGAGAAAACGTTTACTTTTAAATTCAAGGGCAAGGTAAAATGAGCGAAGCTCTGAAGTCAAACAGACCTGGGTTTCAGTCCTTGCTCTGACGCGTCCCAGCTACATGGGCCTCAGCCATGCTGGCCTGTGACGCTGCACTTCACCGTCCTCATCTATGGGGCTAAGTCAGCCATCCCCACCTGTGGGTAGCCATGGGCATAAGCCATCATTGCCACATTCCTGCCACCCACCACTGCTCTCACGTGCTACTGTACATGATATTGTACCCAGGTGCTACCGGCACTGCGACACCGCCCCTGTGCATTGCTGCACAGCACTGCCCCCGCACTTCGGCCACCATGACTGCTGGTGTCAGCACACCAAGGGCACAACACAGACAGGAGGTGGAAATCAAGACAGCAGCCCCTTATACGTGGTTTCACTTTCTGAGGCTTGGTTGTCTGTACTCTACTGCAGCTAGAAAATGCCAAATGGAAATTCCAGAAATTGTAACCTAAAGTTCTGAGTAGGGTGATGAAATCTCCATGTGCCCAGGAGATGAATCACCGCTTGTCAGCGTCTCCCCATTCCTACAGGACCCACTCATCAGTCCCCCAGTAGCTGCCTCGGTTATCAGATCAAATCAGACCCTGGAAACGTCCCTCACTTTGATGTGCTTCTCAAGGGCCACACCAGATGCAACCAGCACAGTCCTGCAGACATGTGGGCTCAGAGCCGATCACTAATTTCCAGAAGAAAAGGGTGCTGAGGACTCCCCAGACAAACCAGAACATCCTGTATCAGCTGATGTGAGGACGCAGAGAGACAAAATGGCAAAACAATAGGAAAGAGGAAGATCACGAAGAGCTTGGAGAAATTGTTTTAATAAATGCAAAAGAAGACAACCATTTTATATCACAGAGTTGCTATTACTACTGCAGTACTACAATACCAGCAATGAACATAGTGCACCAATGCCAGAAAGAATGGTCACATGCCGTGTCATGACATGCGCATGACTGACAGGACACATGGAGAAGGTGGTCCCTTGAGATCCTCTCGCCTAGCGATATGGAAGCTACCTTGCTTTCTGGAAATGCGCCCTAAGACATTTTCGCAACAAGAAAAATACATAAAGACTCATTTCTCAAGACTCATGCCCCAACACGAAGGAGCCCGTGTCTGTGTCTCCACAGGCATTAGAATACAGGGAAACACATCCTCAGCCGTGAGCACCGAGGTCTGCAGAAGCAACACCAAGTCTGTGGCAACCGGGGAGGCGGTGCATAAACATGAGGGACGCATCTTCACACCTTGCCACACACGTGTCTCTGGGCACCTGTCACAATGACCCTGAAGTACATCTGTGACACCCCCCCTTGTAAAGAATCATGTCCAAATGAGTCACCTTCCCAAAGAACTTATGACAGGAAGTGGTGAGTGCAGCTGTATGTGGCTTTCAGCCGTCCTCCCCTGCCCTGCTGCTGGAGAGCTGGTACCACACAAATGCACACACGCCTGCACGTGGCAGAAACGTGGGCCCCCAAAACCCCAGGACCTTGGTGCTGACGGCTGGGAGAGACCAGAGCCTCCTAGAAACACAGTCACTGTGAGCCACAGAGGACAGGCAGAAAGGTGAGGGCAGACACCTGGAGATGAGGCATCCGAAACAGAGGCAGGGGTGTGGGGGAAAGGCCACTCTCCCTCAGAGCCAGAGCTGCCCCATAGCATCCTTTTTGAGGATGACAGGGTAGTCAGGGGAGAAGGACTGCACCCCAAGTGCAGCCTCACACCAGGCTAGGATTCCTTTATGTCCAGGAAGGAAGGGCCTTGCACTTTCCGTGATTATGCAAACTTAACACATCTGATAACATGCAATGTATTTCAGGCACAAAACTGATTAGAGTTGAGAGCAAAGTATACAGGTGAATTAGTCAGCTCTTCCTTGCCAGAACGCAATACCCAACACACACAACTTAAAAAAGGAGGAGTTAACTTGACTCACGGTTCCAGGGAATTCAGTCTATGGTGGGTCGGCCCCGAGGCAGGAGCCTCACGGTGAAAGGGTGTGGAGGAGCAAACATGCTTAGCTCATGAAAGCTGGGAAGCAGGGCAGGGGACCAGCGACAGAGAGGAAGGGGCAGGGACCATGCTGATTGCAAAGTCACCCTCCACAACCTTCCCAGACACACGGAGAAGCGTGCTTTCTGAACTCCCTGGGCGGATCCCAAGCCAACAAGCTTAACCGTTACAAGACATAACTGGTTTTTAAGTGTGAGATATGCCAAGGGGCCCTGAAATAGAATGTGTGACACAACTTCAAATACCATCAAGAAACACTATTTCAGGAGTTCCAATAAATCAGCAACAACGTGTTTCACTTGTTTACAACCTAAGGCATAGAAGAAACCATGAGATGCTCCAGTGACCTCACTCTGAGGGTCCAGAACTAACACCTAGGATGTAAGTCAAGGTGCCAGGGAGGCCTCCCGGAGAGAACCCTGCTGCGTTGGCACCCCAGGGTCAGGAGAAAAATGCTCTATTTCCCAGCACACCATGCACCTAATGCTTTCTGCACATTTTCATTTGTAGTACTGGGGATTGAACCTATATCCTTTTCACTGAGCTACATCCCCAGCCCTTTTTTATTTTTTATTTTGAGACAGGATCTTACTGGGCTGCTAAGTTGCCAAGACAGGGCTCCACCTAGTGATATTCCTGCCTCAGCCTCCCAGAGTCCTGGGATCAGAGACATGCTTCACCATGCCTGGCTTCTTAAATACTTTTTACTGAGGCAAAATACGTAAGACAAGTGTACAGTTCTGTAGCTTTGAGCACATTCACAAATGTGACTCTATCACCACTAGTCATATACTTCTTAAAGTGCTATCGGCAGGGAGGCTTAGCGCACACGCAAGGAATAACACAAGTGATGACCCAAGCACTCAGCGTCCACTCAGGGCACTGTGGGCCCAGCCCTGCGCTCCACACAGCCCCAGCCGCAGCTGGCTGCAGCTGGTCTGCTGGGCAGGGACCAGCCTGCGCCCACCTGAGGAGCCAGCGCACAGCGGGCACGCGCGACGTCACCGCCCAGTGTGCGTCATCTCCTCAGAACGAGGACAGGCGCCTTCAGGGCACCCAGTGCACCACACCACAGCTCAGGCCCTCTCACACCCCCATGCGGTCGGCAGCTCTGCTCTTCCCTGCCATAAAGTGGAGGAGCTCTTTCAAACTCATTCAGTGATGCTAATATTATGCTGCTACTAAAACCTGACAGCACAACAACAGAAACTGTAGACCAAGGTCCTTGATGAGCAAAGATGCAAAAATCCTCAAGAAAATACTGTAAACTGAATTCAACATCACAGTAAAAAGAGCATACACCACGATCAAGATGGCTTAACTCCAGAGATGCAATGTTAGCTCAACATACTCAAATCAATAAATGCGATACACTGCATAAACAGAATCAAAGGTAAAAATCATACGATCATCTCAAGAAGTGGAGAAAAAGTTGTCGGTAAAATTTCACGATACCACCCTGAATAAATGAGGCATATAAGGGTGAGACCTCGACACCACAGAGACCATACATGGCAGACCCAAAGCCAGTATTGTACCAAGTAGGGAAAACTGAAAGCGTTTCCTCTAAAATCAGGAAGTCTACTGTTACTCAACATATAATGGAAACTTTCACCACAGCAATCAAGCAAGAGAAAGAAATTGAAAGGATAGACAGGAAATGAGAAAATCACGTTACGCCTGTTTGCAGATGATCTGATTTGATACTTAGAACACCCTCAAGAGACCACTGAACATATCTTAGAACTGATAAATTCCTCAAAGTAGCAGGTGCAAAATCAACATACCAAAATCACTAGCTTCTCTATAAACCAATAATGAATTCACTAAGAAAAATTAGGAAAACAATCCCATCCAAAATGACTTCGAAAAACAAATAAATAAAATATCTAAGAATAAACCTAACCAAAAAGGTGAAATACTAAAAAAGACATTAAGGAAGACAATACCTTCTGTATTCATGGATGACAGAAGTGGTACTGATAAAATGGTCATGCTACCAAAAATGATCTACAGGTCCAATGTACTCCCAACAGAACACCAATGTCACTCTGCACAGAACTAGAAAGAAAATCCAAACATTCATATTGAAGCAAAAAAGACGGATAATAGCCAAAGCAATTCTGAGCAAAAAGAGCGATGCTGGAGGCATCATAATACCTGATTTCAAAATATACTACACAGCCACAATAATGAAAACATCATGGTACTGGCACAAAAAGAGTCATGAAGACCAATGGAATCGGACAGAGGATCCAGGAATGAGGCTACACATCAGCAGCCACCTGCTTCTTGACAAAGCAGCTGAAAACATACATTGCAGAGAAGATAGTCTCTCTCACAAATGGTGCTAGGAAAACTGGAGGTTCCTTGATAAACTAAAACTAGAACACCCATAGGATCTACCTCTGCCACTCCTGGAAATACACCTAAAGAAATCAAAATCAACATCCTCTAAAAGGACTTGCATCGCCATGTCTGTCATGGCACTGTTCAAATAGCCAAGCTATAAAATCAGCCTAGATGCCCATCAGTGGATGAACGGATACAGAAAACATGGGATATATATACACACACACGATGGAGTACTACTCAGCCATGAAGAATGAAACCATGTCATCTGCTCGACAAATGGTCAGAACTAGAGACCATAATGTTAAGTGAACATTCAGTATCATGTGCTTTCTCTCAAGGCAATCTAGAGAAAAAGAGAAGAGAGCATGTAAGGAGGAAGGAGAATTACCAGGGAAGGGGCAATGGGGGACTGAGGTAGGAAGGGTGGATATCATGAAAGCACATTTATAAATGAATAAAAATGGCATGATTATACATTACGTTGCATAATTAATATGCCAAAAGTTATAATTTGAAAATGAAGTCTGTAGCTACTGCTGAATCTCCCCCTTCAACTCTGTCCACTGTGCTTTAATCCCTTTGGGGCTCTGCTCCTGGATGCCCACATATTTGTATCATTACATCCTGATGGGTGGAACTTCCCGTCTGCATACGACATGCTGCTTGCTTTCCACGGCACTCCCAGCACCCAGAACGGGGCTCGCAAACTGGCCGCAAGCCACGTGCCACTGCCTGTTTTCACACGCCCCGCAAGCTGAAAATGGACTTTGCATCGGGACGTGACTGAAAGGCCAAAACAGTAACACGTTAGGACATGTGAAAGTCACATGGCGCTCAAACTGCAGTACCCAGAAAATTCTCCTGGGCAGAAGCTGCTCATTCACATGCGCCATCCGGGCTGCTTGCACCATTCCAGGGAGGCGAGCATGGCCCCAAAACCCTCGCCACACAAGCCCAGGACGTTCACCCAACCTCACACATCAGTCTGCACATTCCGAAGGTAAACGCTATCTCCTCACACTCCCAGAAGCTCAGATGGCCGGCCGGTGACTAAATTCTGGATGACAGGACTTCAGCAGAAATGGCGCCATGTGACTCCGACAACACATGCTGAACAACAGCAACATGTGCTGAGGGCGTCCTAGAGAGCAGATGAGATGGCAGGAGCTGCAGCATCCCTAGGTGTCCGTGAGATGGAAGCTGCAGGTTAAGGACCAAGAGTGGCAGGATGAAGGAGCCTGTGTCCATGGCAACAAAGGAGCTTCCACAGAGCCTGGCTGCTCAGCTCTAGCCTTTGTTTACATCACAGAAAAGTCAGTTTCTCTCTTCAAGTCACTGTTATTTCTGGACTTGTTTGGGGATGCTGCGTGGAATGTAATTCAAACTGATACTTAGCTACCCCTAAAAGCTGCTGTATGCTGATATCATTTAAGCCAGTTAAATCAAATGCCATGTATTTGGCAAAAAGCTGTTTCGTTCCTAGCATAACGAATCAACAGAAACTGCCTCCACCACCTCTGGCACTCCCCTGTCAGAATCACTTAGTGAAGAATTTCTGTTGCTTTTTCTATTCAAGGTACAGCAGGCCTAAGGATATTCTGGACAAACAACAGGCACACAGAGGAAAAATGAGGTTTTCCCATGTATAGTGCTTACAATTTATGGGTTATCAAGTCATTTTAGTCCTAGGAGAGGCCTTGAAAACTGTACAGCTCGTTACCCTTTTTTTCTACAACGAAACATTTTATATAAACTCATACACAAAACCCCACAACGACAGAGACAAAAGAGGAGAAACCCAGGCTGGATCCACATGAAGAGGCTGTCCCACCACGGTGCACCCAAGTCTGCAGCTTCCTCCTGCAATGTTCGGGCTTTCTAAAAGCTCTCCACATGCCATCCAAACTTTCTGAGAAGGGCTCATCACCACCAGTAGCTGTCTGATTTTCTCGGCGACAGCCAAAAGCTTTATTCAGCCAGTTCTGGTTCCTTGGAACCATTTCTTCTGCCTGAACTTTCACTCTGCTTTGAGTAGAAAAATATCTAGATTTCTAGGTGAAGTTTTGTGTGGTTCTCCATTCTGCAGTATGTTGGTCAGCTGCGGTCTTCTGTTCAGATCAGTGGGGGACTGGGACACTTCGAGAGCACGGCCCTGTCCACCGTGGCCACAAGGCCCTTTCTGCGGATCTCACATGCAGGTTACCAATGTGTCTGATTAGAAAACCAACTTGTCAGTAACATTCATTACCTAACCACAAAACTGAGAACAACCTGCACTTCAGTAACAAAGCCAAACCAGGGGCATGGTGGCACACACCTATAATCCCAGGTACTTGGGAGGCTGAAGCAGGAGAACCACGTTCTCCAGCCTGAGAAACTTAGCATGACCTGTTTCAAAGTAAATTTGGAAAGGGCTGGGGATGCAGCTCAGAGGCAGAGTGACTTTAGTTTCACTCTCCAATGCCATAAAATGAACAAACAAACAAGTGAACAAAAGCAGAATACAAGGATCCCACAAAGATTTCTTAGATACTATTCTGCCAGAAGACACATGAATGGATTTTAGAAGAAACCGATGGTTCTTTAGATACTGAAAATAGTGTACAACAGACATTTATGTAAGTTTTGATCTCATTTCTTCTCCCAGAAGGATCGGATAATTCATAGGAAGTAAGAAAATCACTACTAGGGTGGGGATTTAGCACGGTGGCGCCACACCTGCCCGGCAAGCGCAAGGTTCTGAGTTCAATCCCCAGTAGCAGGAAAAAAAAGAAAGAAAAGAAAAGAAAATCATTGAGTAAGGATTGAAAAAGATTTGTGACAGAGTAATTTCTCTGAATTGGCCCTAAGATACAAATGTGCCACTCACTCGTGTGCCTTGCTGGAGAGACACCTGCCCTGCATGTCTGAACCCACACAGGACTGCTCTCTGCCCGAAAGGAGCCACACAAGTGCTTACGCCTCACAGCTGTGGTCAGAGGCGCACTGGCTGGAGGAAGAGTCTCAACTCAGCACCTTGGCACTGCATTTACACTGCAGACTCAAGGTGGTTTCAGATTAGGGAGCTGTGAGGCATAAACATGCTACTGGAACCAACCCAGCTCCGCATGAAGCTCCCAATGAGCAGCCGGAAGTGCAGCCAGACAGCAAAGCTCCCAGCTGTCCAAACACCCCAGCTCTACTGTAGGATGCTCTCGTCTCTGCTTAATTCTAAATACTGTTTAAATAAGAAAATCACCAGCTAAGACTTAAGACCACAGTTAGAAAGGTCTTCTATTTCGCAGTTTCCCAGATCAAACACACTTGTGCCCCAGGCGTTCTGGTCAGCTAACAGCTCCCACACGCGTGTGCAATGGGTCTGTCCTGAGCATGCCGAGCCCCGCTTCCTGACCAGCTTTGTCCACATCTCTCCTTGCCACCAACCTCCTGCCATCTGTCCCTCTGCCAAAACCGTCTTTAAAACAGTCATTACATTATTTCCATGACTATAAACTGTGATTCTGTATCTCTTATTCTTCAAAAGTCCCTTCAAACAATTCTACTAAAAATGGTCTTGGAAAATGGAATTAACTCTATGACAAGATTGCACCTAAGATGCCTACCTCAAGCAATGCAGAAGGATCAAAGCGTCCAAATAGAGATGCACCCACTTGGATCCGCTTACAAATCACATAGTTTATTTTACATTTGTCATTAACACAACACTCAAGTGTTCACACAAAGTCCAGTATCTTAGCATAGCAAGTCCATTGTACAGTGTGGGGCTGCATCACCTGACGGGGGCTGCAGGTCAAGCTGAAGAAACACTGTCCATGACCAGAAGATTGCTTAATGAATGTGACACACTGGTGACACAGGATGACAGCAGATGCGTCTCGGGCAGAATGGCAATATGGCCAGTAACATCCTCACTCACCTAGGCTGCACTGCTACACAGGCTAGCTCCATCTGCGGCTAGTGCAATTCCCTGGCAAACAGAGTCCACACTTGGCATGCCAGCACTGTCCTCATCTACCCAGGCAGCGCAGCTTCATGGCTAGTACCACCAGTGGACCACCAGACTGCTGGAGGACAGAGTCTGTATGCTTGCACCATCCTGATCTGTCTGGGCAGGGTTGCTACAAAGGCTACTTCCACCAATGCCAATGCTTCTCCCAGGTGGACAGTCTGTGGATGTTTTTGCCTATCTAGGCAGCACTGCTACAAAGGGCAGCGCTATTCCCAAACAGGCAGAGTCCTTGCCAGTTAGCAGTGGTCCTGAGACAGACCCTAAGGCTTGAAACCCTTGGCGTTTTATGCTTTGTTGGGTGTATCAGTTCTGGCACATGCTGTAATCAACAGTGCCATATATCAAGCTGGCTCGGTGTCTGAACCTCTGGAGTTACCAGATTTGGGCATTCCCTGTCATTTGACAGCCACGGTATGTTTATTGCTCATGACGGTGCTTCATGGTGATGTTTTAAAATAGAGGTACTTATGTCAAGTTTTAAAATAAATGAAATTGCAACCATGCACTATCAGGGCTGATCGGGGCCCGCCTTCTATACTCGTAATAGCTATTTACCTTTCCCTCCTTCCAGTGTGCTTGCCTTTAGCCAGGCAGCTCCCTGCAGCCCCACCAGGTGAGAGGCTCCTCACATCCAGTCTTCAGCCCAGGGCTCTCCATCCTGCACGCAAAGCACTCCTGCAAAGCACAGCTCTGCTCTTTGCTCAAATGTCACGGACTCCTTTAAAGCAAGCTTGGTCAACAGTGTGTGAGTGGGAGTGTGGACTCGGCCCATGCCTCTGGTCCTGCAGGGCCACTCCCAGCCACACTGCTACCTCCCACTCCTTGCAGGGCACAGCTCTTCCAGTGTCCTATGTCCCTCTTTTCCACTCCCAGATTTCTGGATTCCTAATTCTCCAAACTACTGATCTTGATGCTGTTTTTCCTCAAACCCCACTGCTTGCAAGTGTTTTGAATAACTAGTAAAGCACTGTAAATAACTTATCCCTAGTATACTGTAGTCACTGGCATTTTAAATAACACTGCTGCACCATTTGTTTAATGCATCCAGCAGAGGTCAACAACCATCCCCTGGATAGCCCTGTCATCAGGCTGCCCATATGGCCAGTGCACTGAGCCCCAGGATGTGGCCTCTGGAGTCCGCACAGCTGCAGCTCTGCAGGATGTTTCAAAATACATGAACCACTCAGAAATTTCAGTCACTTTTATTCTCTTTCAACTCTTAATTCCACTCCATTTACTCCAAAGAATTTCATCCCAAAATAAAACATTAAGTGCTTGAAAGTGTTTTCTGATTATTGTTTTATACTTATCTGCCACAAAGATATGCATGTAAGCCAAAATTTACATTTGAAAGCCTCTGCTGACCATGAGGCTTCCAGTGTTTTGCACCAACAGGCCATATCTGTATTAATAACTTAAACCCAGGAAGTAAACTTCAGGACATACTGAGAAGGAGATCACTGTATCCCTGGTTGCTTTGTGTATCCCTGGTTGATCATTGCTTCCACTAGACTGAACTGGGCTCAGCACTCCTGCTGTGCTGCATTTTGTTTTTCTAGATATAAATCTGAGAAACTTTGTAAACTTATGGAGAGGAAGGAATTTTGTGTTTAAAAGGCCTTTGAATTCCTCACAGTTTTAGGAGAAACTTCATAGTACCCATGTAGTACATATTATTAATGATCCATCTGATGATGGCTTGATGAGTTTCTTCTTTACTTTTGATAAAAACAAAGAACTGAAAGTGACAGGTCCAGGCAGAGGCCACAGATCAAAGCTCGAGCTCCACCTGGCTTGGAAGAGGACGCACCTCCACACCCCAGCCTCCACTGACCTGCCAGGGGGTGCACACCCAGTCCTGGGGCCTCCTCCTCATCAGTTTGGCCCCAGCCATGAATCTCCCCGTGTCCTCGCAGCTGCCCTGGGCAGTGCAGCACAGGATGGCACTGAGGAGGGTGAAGTGCGGGATGCTGGCTTCAGGCAGCTCCTTGGACCGACGTCTGGGAAAGGCACATGGATGGTGTCCGGGCTTCTGGCAACTCATCTTCTGTAATGTGGCTCCAGAGATTCCCTGATGCACACCACAGGAACCCTCTCTCCGTGGAGCCTATGAGTATACCGCTTTCAACCTTCAGATAAATGCTCACAAAGAGAACAAACACACCAGTGGCTTCGCCCACACAGGCCAAAATCATTACCCACTAGCTTTTTCAGTATTTCTATGTCCTCTTTTGAAATATTAAAATCCATAGTTTTTAGTGCCAGGTAGAGATGGAGAAGACTATATCTCGCAGAATGCCTGGTCAGTATCATCTGAATCATGTCAGAGAATTATATACCATTTCCAACCAAAAGCCACAATACAATGGCACTGTGCTTTACTTCTGATCTGAGGAGGCTGTGTCCATGTAAACCGCCTCTCTCCCTTCTGGGCCCCCACTAAGTGATGATAAAAGAGTGTGCAAAGAAGGAAGCCGGGAGGGGGGCGCTGCCTCACAAGCACAAGGCCCTGAGTCTGATCCCTGGTACCAAAAAGTAAAGGGAATCCTACAGAACGGAAAGTATCCAGGAGGGGCCAGTAAGTTCACTATTTCACAGGAAATGGAACCTGGATGGGCAAGAGGTCACCGTGGACCAAGAAAATCACAAGGAGGAAAGCAAGGCAGAAGGACCCCATGCCAAGTCCCCAGGAGGATGGCCTGCTCAGTCCAGGCAGAGGAGGACAGGGGCGGCGTGTGGGGCTGCGTTCACAAAAGCAGTGCACAGGGCCAGAGCAGCGCTACACGGGGGAGCACTTGCCAAGAGTCAGCCAGCGTCCTGGTGGCCCAACATGAGATGTCCACAGGCCCAGAACCCCCAGCCTCCCACGGCATGGGAACAGCCTTCCTTTGAAAGGAAAACTGATCTGCTCTGAGTAAAGACCTGAATTTGGAATTTAGAAGTTCTCTATCTACAGAGCCAGCTATCTGCCCATCCTGCAGGACAACACAGAGCTGAAGCCAAAATGAATAGAACAGGCTACCCAGAAGGGAAAAGACTGCAGAGAATAAAAGGAGATTTTAAGAAAAAAGCAAATAAATATAGAAACAAAAGATTCTCCTACACAGTGAAACATGAAAATATTGTCATTTTAAGAAGATATTGCTAAGAAAAAGAATACAGAGATCCAAAAAATATTAGAAATTAACAGTAAAAGTTGAGATTAAGTTTTCAACAAAATATAAGAGTTCAAAAGTATATGCTAGAAAAGAGAGATAAATAAGAATTGATGTGGTAGGAATTCATCCAAACAAAAGCTCAAGAAAGAAGAGACAAACAAGAAAAAGTGGGAGGAAATAATCAAAGAAACCATCGGGAGAGTTTGCTGAGGCAGAAGGCTGTGCAGGCAGGGACTGACCATGCAGTCAGTCACGTGCCTGAGGGCTGGACTATACCCGGGTACAAGCTCACAGGGCTTCAGAGCATAAGGTAAGGAGAAGCAGCTCCCCGCGTCCAGAGAAGGTAAGTTACAGCAAGGAAACAGCAGCAGACTCTCCGGCAATGACCCAGAGGTAAAACAGGGAAGCACCTTCAACATTCTTAGGCCGTGTTACTTTGATCTTAGAATTCGACACCCAGCCAAACTTTCTAACACCGGGGGCAGAGTATCTGGCAGACAAGATCAGAAACTCGGCCTTCCTCTCTTGTTTTCCTGGGCGATTACTGCCAGAGACATCAACGTTGAGGGTAAAAATCAAGACAGAAGAAGGCCCACTTAGGAAGCACAAGCTCTGACCAGGAGAGAAACCAAACCATGGAGAGGGTGTGTGCTGCAGTTCGGGCTTCACAAGCAGCACTGAAACTCAAGAGCCAAGGTCCCAAGAAGGAATCCTCCCAGTTCCCATCCATCAGTCAGAGAGGGAGAAAAGCTGAGGCAGTCACATGTGAGAAGGCTGCATTCTCCCCGGAGCCTTTGAACAACTTTAACAGGCAATAAAGCAATACCAGAAAAGGAAATGCATTAAAACTCTAAGACGAACATAAAGCTGTTTGAGAATGAAAGCCATCAATGCACCCTAGTCAGCTCTGCCATGAATAATACCAGCATAATGTGAACACACACACTTTCTCCGGTTTTCAGCCCATAGCAGAGAAATAAAATTAACTATGATTACCAAGCAGCACTTCAGTGGTATTGGCCTTGCCAAATGCTGGGTGGCAGGGGTGGAATGAGAAGCCAAGTAAGCTCAGCAGTGTGAACAGCTCTGTGTTACAAAGTGGGCTGCTGGGTGACACTGCCTAGAGCGACAGAATAGAAATAAGGTGGAATTCATTATTTACAGATAACGAGCTGGCAAGGAGGAAACTAAAAGCAGTAGTTCAATTACACAGAGAGAAGGGAAGCTGTGGTAAGCAGTGAGTGATGTCTCAGTAGCCTGCTCTGGGACTCAAGGCTCCGCGCAAGGACCCTGCCTCAGAAAGCCCCCAGCCCCCAGGGTGAGCCTTCAAAGCAGATGGCCAGGTCACAGCGCCCTGCCTGGCCACAGCACACATGGCAGCAAGAGCTTCACATGGGTCACCGCTCTGGGTGACGAGGGGGTGGTGCACAGGACCATCCACTGACCGAAGGCGCGTCCAGGCAGGTCTGTGGGAACTCTACCTTCTGCTTAGTTTTGCTATGAACCAAAACCTGCTTTAAAAGATAAAGTCTTTATTTTAAAAAGTGGCCTCTAGCCACCTTGGGATGGAAGAGACAGAACAGGACACAGCTGCTTTGGACTGTGCTCATTCTGTGCTACTGGATTTTTGAATTATATGCAAATCGCTAAAACACCAAAACTATACATATACATTAACATTAAATCATTTTTAATTTTTTATATACAACAAACTTGAAAGCAAAAGGAAAGAAACAAGAGCTAAGCTTTTATCCTCCAGCTAGGAAGAAAGATCTTTATTATTGTTCCAAACTTTATCCGGAAACACAGATGCAGCTTTACTGAGATTTCTGGAAGGGGTTAGAAGGCCTTCAACACAGGGGGCCTAGTGACAGACAGCAGGAGGCTGTGGAGCTTCCAGTCTCAGAGTCAGCTGGAAGCCTCCGGCGGTCACCACCCCAGGGCTTCAGACCTTATCTGTGGCCCAGACTGGTAACAAGGAGTTTCCCACAGTGCTGGAAACAGGGAGCAGCCGTCCACGCAGAGTCTATACTAGGCTTGTAGACACGCTCAGGAAATGGGTGACCAGTCAAACCCAAAGCAACACAGAAGAGGAGAAACAGATGCTTAGAGCTGAGAACAACCACAGGCACAACCTGCGCAGGAGAGGAAGCAGAGCCCAGACATGGGGCCAGCTGCACATGACCACACCTCTTAGTGGGACAGTCCACTGTGGAAGGGAATGGGCAGGGCGTGTGTAAGCCGGCCCTGTGGAAGCTGGGAATGGGTGTGCGTCAGTAAGGAAGCCTCTGCTTGGAAAACGCAAGTTACCAGGAGCTTCAGCTAGAAATGCTGTCAGCTCTCAGCCCTTGGAAAGCATCCAGAGGGACATTCGCAAGGTGCAGAGATGTCACTGTCACATGCGCCAGCACGAGGCAGGAGGGACTGGCTGATCTTGGGGTCAGACCTGGCTAGGGAGGCACCTGGAATGAGGACAACACCCAACCAGACGTCGGGAGCCAAGCTGAAGGGCAAGGACAGCACGCGGACGAGCTGCCCTGCCCTGCCCTGCCCGGCCTGCTGTCCCTGCCCTGCCCGCACCTGGACGGGGACGTCCCCCTGAACGCACACAGCACCGGGAGACCAAGCTTAGCGCAAAGCTACTGAGTGTTTTTTCAGTGAGAGGATCACACACGTAGGTATTTTTCAAAGTTCCTAGGAAAATTTATATACAGTCTGAGTATCCCTAAACCAAAACCCAAAATTCCACACCTGAGTTCACATCAGCTCAAAGTCAAGACGTGGATGCACTAAGAATGCTGTATGAAGTCACCTTCGGACCCAGGTGTGGTGGCCCTAGCCTGTACCCCAGTCCTTGGGAGGCTGTGGCACAAGGGTCACGAGCTCAAGGCCAGTTTGGGTAACTTAGTAACTTAGCAAGGCCCTGTCTCAAAGTAAAAACAAAAAGGACTGGGGATGTGGCTCAGTGTAGAGGCCCTGAGTTCAATCCCCACGACTGGCACACACACAATTACCCTGAGGTTATGGGCATAGGCTGTACATGAAACAAATCAATTTTGTACTGAGATGCGGATCCCAGTCCCAAGATAGCTCATTATGTCTATCCAAATATGCCCAAGTCCAGCAAACTCTGAAATCTGAAACCCTCTGTCCCAAGCATTTTAGAAAAGGGATGCACAGCCCGCGGTGACACCGCAGATGTGTGATAAACTGCCAGTGCTTCTGTTTCTAATAACAGAAACGCTCAAGGACCAGCAAAACAGGAGACCCTGTCTCTTACAGAGGTTGCTGGATTTAGAAAACAACTGGAAAGTGCCGTGCAAGGCACAGCCTGTGCGAGCCAGTGCCTCAGTGGGAGAGGAATCCACCGAGAGGAGAGCAAGGGGCAGGGAAAAGTGAGGGCTGCAGGGCTGCGGCTGCCCCTCAGGAGAGCAGCGGGAGTCCAATGGAGGGGAGGAAGCGCTCCGCTCCGGGCAAGAGCCTAGAAGTCCACGCTTGCTCTCAACGTGAGGAAGGTCCGGTCCGGAGGCAACAGCCCAGGAGGCTGCCACCCGGTCGCGGGGCTTCGGTTGTTCTCCGCTCAGGTCGCAGGACAGCCAGGAGTTGTTTGAAGACTGACAACATTGTTATTAGGGTCCAGGGCACTTGGCATTGCTAGAAACAGTCCTTCCGGGTGAGAGTAATTAACAAATAAACGTGGGGCTGACTAAAGTCAGCGGTCAGGGGTCAGGATAATACATACACAAACATAACATACACACATATGTGTGCGTGTATACATATACTTGAAGGGGGTTTTGTCATTTATTGTGATGGGGAGGACACAGGGCCTTCCGTAGGACGCAAAAGCAGTCAGATCATCGGTACTGGCTGCAAAGTCCTTGGGCGTAGCTCACAAGCAGGAAAGCTCATGTTCTGCTCCAGACTTTCCACTTAGCTGCCACGTGGCCTCTAAAGAAACAGTAGCGAAATAACGGATTCCCTACAGAAAACCATTAAAACTTGCTTTACCATGAATAAAGGGTTTGCGACACGACCTTACAAATACAACTCCCCCTGGCTTGTGAAGCATTTCCACTCCATGTCTGTGAATGAAAGCTGGAAGAGGCCTGGAAGCAGGGCAGCCCTCATGCCCTTTCTGACTCCCCAGCCCAGACTCAGCTCCGCAGCCTTCTGGGCCCTCAGTCTCCCACCGTAACAACCAGCTGTGGGTGACCGGGCGCTCACCAGATACAATGCCTGAACCCGGAGGCACTGAAGGCCGCAGCCAAGCCCACACTCGCACTGCACCCCGAGTTCACACCCACACACACTCCGGGCAGCAATGGAGAAGCAAGGGTGGCCCCACAGCCTGGCCTCTGCGCCTGTGTCTCTCTCACCCACAAAGGCAGACTCGGCCTGAGGCTACTCAGCAACACTGAGGCAGAACACAGGGGCTGGGTACAGCATCCGAGCAACTTTAACACCACCCAAGTTCTGCCGAGATGCACCAAAATAGGAAGACAAAAGACACACGGCCTTTACACCAGCGCCATCTGAGCTCAGATGCGGAACTGTGTGACTCCAAACTCCTTCCCTTGGGCACTCAGCCGCAATGACTCAGCAATGCTTCCCAGCTACGGTGACGGCAGCAGGGCACGAGCTGTCCACAGGACGGGTCCAAAGAGGCGAGATGCTGCTCTTGGGAATCCGAAGAGAATCCTACCAGCCTTGAGATGGAGTGTGGCTCAGTCCCTAAGACGGCGAAGCAATTCTCGTGCCACTGAGTCATCAGCAAGAGGCCACAGAAACCAGTCCCCGAAGACATTTCATGGCGGTAGGGTTCTTAGTATGCTCTCAAATCCAGTTAATTATTAAATCACAGCTTTGCTGCATTAAGATGCTTTATGTGTAAGCTGTCACAAGCTGAATAACTAATGGCTAAAAAGGAACAAAAAGTAAACGAATGGTTAGAGTTGAGGGGAGAATCTACAGGAGTAAGTTCAAGAAAAACAGGGACTCTGAGACAGAAAAGGGACACGGATCACTAACAAAACAGCACAAGACACAGCTGATAAAGAACATCCAGGTGGGCCGCACAGCCCATGCAAAGGCCCAGCGACAGGAAATGGTAGAACAGGTCCAGAGGACCAAATATCCCATAAAGCTCATAAATGAACCCAGGAAAGAGGATGTTTTACAGAAAGCTTTGAGAGCCAGAAAGGAGAAATCTGGATGTGGCAAAAGGCAACAGCAAACAGTGTGCAGAGAAGTGGCATGATAAAAATGGTTTCAGGAAGATTATCCCAGCAGCTGTGTGTAGGACGGCTTCAAGCCGAGAGAGACTGGAGGCAGGAGATCTGCTAGAAGAATGTTCTCCTAATCCAAGCACTGTGGGGGTGAGGTCGGGCCAGAGCCAGGGGCGGTGAGAGGAGCAAGGGACGCTGGGGCCAGGCCCCTGTCTCCCCAGCTGTCACATGTGAAGCCTGCCACACTGCAGCTCGGCTCAGGCACACTCCGACCCAGCGGACTCCCGTTCTGGGATCCCAGGTAAGACGTGCAGGTGAGCACGAAGTCAGCCTCAGATCAGGGAGAAGATCTGATTCCTACCTTCACACCTACACATCCAGGCCCCTGGCAAACTCTAAACTCTTCTCAAGTGCAAGATCGGACCCACACCCTCCCGCCTCAGCGCCCGCCAGAAGCCTGGTGTGGCCCCGCCACGCGAGTTCACTCCCTGAGCAGCGCAAGCCCTCCTCCTCCGCCCTCACTTCCCAGCACCCCCACCGCAGACACCTCTTCCCAAGGGCCTGAGTGCCCTCAGCCCCTCATCCTCTGCACACCCAGTACGGTGTGCAGCCACAGCCCCACCACTGACCTGAGTGAAGAGCCCTCCCAGGTGAGGCCCTCTCTGCCCAGCCAGCCAAATACTGAGCCAAATGTGAGAACAAACCCTAACACCGCAGCATGGGCCCCAGGCTCTGCGCACATCCGTGCTCATCCTTGAACCCCACACCCACCATGGGGTGCAACACACCACTATCGTCTCTCCACCCCCGGCTCCTCCCCCTGCATGGGGTGTGGTGTGTGCAGGATGCAGCCTAGGCAAGCCATCCTACCATCCTGACACAGATCCAGAATCATGATGCTCCAGCAAGCTGACGGCAGCCAGGCATCCCAACCAGGGCTCCAGAGCGGACCTCCTCCTCCTCCGGCCACACAGTCATCTCAGGGCTCCTAGGCCTCCCCAAGACTCGACACGTGGAGACTGTATTCGTATTCAGGCCTGGGTGACACTGGCCCCTCCTTCCTGCCCCACCCCTGCCTACTGGTCAGATCCCAGCAACTGCGTGCTGGGGCTTGAGGCTACTGCCACAATCTGCCATGTAATTGGCACTTCTCCTCAAAACCATCATCAGAGCTGAATTATCATGATGATCATAAAAAAACAGTGTCAGCAATTTGTTTTTATATTTAATATTAATTTCCCTCCACAGACTCTCAATTCAGCAAACAAAGTCTTTCCCACTTACTAAAATAAACCCAAGACCAAGTACAACTTTGGCACATTGAGAAGTCATAAATCATACATCAGCTGAATGAATGGACTATCAGAGAACTATCAACGGACTATAAGCACGGAGCCACTGTCCCCTTCTGCCCCACAGACACACATCGCCAAGGGTCTTCTGAAGAGCCCTGTTGCCAGCACATTTCCAGAAACCTGCCCAGCGTTATCCAGATTAGTACCAGTGGCAAGGAGGGCTTACCAGATGGACTCAAAATAGACATCCGGGTACAATGCCCATCTCATCTCACTCCCCTCTGTGGCGCTGGGCCCGAATAATGACTGCTTCTCCCCAGAGACAGAACAGACTAACATCACACCCACCATTTCCATCAACAGTTCCACCCAACTTTCCTGAAAGGCATCATCACATTGAAGGAGACAGAGGAACAGGCAAAAGCCCAGGCCCGGAGGTTCTATGTGGCTGGGTCCTCCCATACCCATGCGACGCTGAGACCACTCCTGTGCATCCCAGAGCAGCGACACTGCTCAGGCGCCCCAGACAGGCCATCATCCCTCATCCAGGGCAGGCTGTGAAACACACCCTGCTTCCTCTGCACAGATCTTTTTTAATACCTTAAGGAAAATGATGATTATTTATCTTACTCTCTTGGCTTGTCTTTGAAAAGGCCACACAAAGGTGTTCAGGAAAAGTCGGCATTCCATCTAGTGAGCTGGCTCATGGCTTACACCTGTGACGAAGGAACGGCTGAGTCGAGAAGAACCAAAGCTCCCAGGCTGCTTCGCTGTTCCCACTGGTTACCTTCTCCCTGTGGCCCTCCTGTGCCGCCTCCCGGGAGCACCTCCCAGCCCCACACTCTGGGGCCACAGTGCCAAGGCCTTCAGTGCATCTCCCATCTAAAGTAATTCTCTCAGTTCTTCTGCAGAAGTAAATGTTTACCAAGCAGAATTATGACTTCAAGGGCCTGTATTACTCCCAGTGATCAAATGCCCCCATTTCCCTACTGGAGCTGAAGTGTAAATAACTCATGGCCGTATTAGCCAGAAATAAACCAAAGGAAACAGAGACTTCCTAACTTTCCCTAAAACTGTTATTTTTGTGAAGATGAATTTCTGAAGCTCATGTTCCAGAGTTGCAGTTCCCCAGGAATTAAGCACCATGCTCTCACTTCTGCAGAAGTAACAAGATCTACATGTCATTATTATACCCAGGCCAAAGTGTTCAGGGTCAAGTTCCCTCTATAACAGTGTCCTAACTTTCTGATACCTCTGTTTCCCTGTTTCCAAAAGAGAGATGGTAAGACTTGACCTGAATATCCCAAAACTAAAAGACACTCTTAGCTTATGATCTGCTTCTTCTTTTGAGGAGGAGCTGTAGGAAAAACAATTGTAGTACAGTGGGCATGGTTTCTGCCATATTACTAAAAGTAATGAGTCACGTTGAGCATGAGTCTACTAAAATGGATGGAAGAATAAAATATCTGAAAGGAAGACTGCCGTGAGAAACCTGAAAGGTATCTCCCTCATGACGAAGTCATGGAGTTCAGAGGACCAGGGCTCAGCGGCCCCAGGGTGACTCCCCAGGGCCATCCAGGGACCAGCTGTGTGTCCCCTCAACAGGACAAACCTGGGCTGTGGACACACTCAGCCCAGCCCCTGCATCTTCCGTCTATCAATTCCAGAAGAGCATCCAAGCCTCCTCTGCCTCCTGGGCAGCACTCACCACATCCAGCAGGGAACACGGTCCAAAGCTGGGAGCCAGGACTAGGCTGGTCCACTGCCTCCCACACAAGACACACAAGCTCACACAGTCTGAGGCCTCTCTACCGGCCTGTGCCCCATGACCTGCAGGGCCAGGCTGAGTCTGATTCGCTCTTTTAACTGCCTACGTGTTTAGAGTGACAGTGCAATGTGTTCATCATCCTGCTGACAACAGCAAGGCTTTGGTATGGACCAGTGGTCTTCCTCCTTGTCTGCACCAGGACACCCAGGTGGTGACCCACCCACACTGACCTCAGAGTGGACAGTGAGGACAAAGGGTGCCAACACTGGGAGGACAGTGCGGACACCCCTGCCCCCCAGCAGCAGGGAGATGGAGCCTGGGAGACTGAGCACCAGGACTTGCCCAGTGCTGGGGACAAAAATCTCCAAGTGACCTTCTCCACTAACAGTAAATGACTCCTTCTTCAAGAAAGAAAAAAAGCTAGCTGAAGTGGACATTTATAACTCACTGCAAGAACCAAGAAAGAGGCAGGCACTGTGCAGGAACTTTCCGGTGCAGGGTCATAGTGCAGCTGCCCTATCGCCCTCAGCACCAGGGAAGTCACAGCAAACAGCCAGGTGTCTTCAAGGCAAAGAATGACGGCCCCACACCTGTCTGCAGATGGGAGGCGGGAAGCAACATCTGACCCCCGGCCACTTGGCCAGCACCCCCTCCCCAGTGGGAGGCTTAGCTGCGGACCATGTTTCAGAGTGTATCTGCTTTCAGAGTGGACATTTTTCAGAAACTAAATTTAGCCAGCTGGAATTCTTTTTTTAAAAAAAATGCTATTCCATTAAGCCTTTTGAAATAGGAAGTCTGCATTTCACGAGGAGGCCAGAACGCAGCGTTCTTCGATCAGCAGAAGCAGGAGGAGGTGGCCCTGGGAGATGCCATACATTTGGCAGAGGAACAGGCTGGAGTGGAGGGTGCAGGGCACCGAAAACAAGCAGGACTCGGGCCCCAGGCACCTGGAAGGTCAAGCATCGAAAGTGTGTGGTCACTAATTAATTATTTTTAAAAGAATAACCTACTTGACAGTTAGAAGAAGTAACCCTTAGTGATTTGGACCACCCTAAATATTTATTGACCAAAATCTGGCCCCTTCATGCCATGTCTCTTTGCACTCCTGGCCCCTCTTATCCTTCACATTGGGGAATTAACCCTCCCCAGGAACAAGGACCAACTCCCAGCTCTCAGACCCAGAAAATACCCTAAATGTTCTGCCGGCTCTGTTGGTTTCTTCCTTTGCTGCGTTTCATTTCATTTCTTTGTCACTTTTGTGAAGTCCTCTTCAGGACCACCACAAGCTCATGTTTCTCTCTATTTCCCTGGCTACTGGTGAGGCTGCAGGAGGAACCCGCACACGGCACTGTCGAAGCCAGGAACCTAGAAAACAACTGTACTGGGCTTTTATGTCTTAAAGAATGTCACACTGTGGGGTGGACCACAGCAGTCCCCTGAAGGAGTCCACAACAAATTCCTTGAAGCTGCGAGTATGGAAATGGGGTCTGTCCATGTGATCGATTAGGGTCTCTAGATGAGGAGGGCCCCAAATACAATCACAAGCATCCCTAGGGAGAGGGATTTGGAAGGACAGCAGAGAAGAATACACAGGGAGGTGCCTTGTGAAGATGAAGAGAGGTCACAAGCCACCGGATGCTGGAAGAGGCAGGACAGATCCCCTGAGGATCTGGAATGACCATAGCCCTGAGAGACTGACTGCAGACTTCCAGTCTCCTGAATGGAAAGAGAGCAAGGTTCTACATTTTATTTTATTTTTTGTTTGTTCATTTTTGTTTTTGTTTTTGTTTTTGTTTTGGTACCGGGGATCGAACTCGGGTCCTTGCGCTTGTGCAGCAGGGGGTGAAACCACTGAACTAAATCCCCGGCCCAGCTTCTGCATTTTAAGCCGCCAAGTTTGTAGTGACTGGTCACAGCAGCCCTCATCAGCTTAACCCACCAACTAACCAGCAGCACTTAGGAATGTACTGGAGAAAAAGAATCCAGGTTTTCAGAAAATAAAAAAGATACTAATCATAGAGTAATGGCCACTTTTGTAAAACAACTTAAATGCCGAGCAAAAGGAAACCGGTTGACGCATATTGCACACTGGAATATTAAATATCACATAAAATCAAATTATTAACATTTTGGATATATGGGGGGAATTTAGAAAAAAATATAAAGGAAGAAAGCAAGATAGTTCCCAAATTTGGTTTAAAAAACAAGAAGACAGAGAGTGACAAGAAGTATACCAAGAAATTAATCATAATTATTTCTAGGTCATAGCATGAGGGTACCTGTTAATACATTATTTTGTGTTTCTCTTTAATTCTAAATGTTCAGCAAATTAGCAAAATAAAATGTATGAAAGTAGCTTACAGAGTCCCCAATTTCATCCCAGAGAAGGGAGAGAACAAACTACTATTCCAAGAGAAGGAGATTCAAGTGCTGTCCATGTCGCCAAAGTGAGCAGCAGGGAAAGACGTGGCAGACAAGGAAAGCCTTCCCCAGGCCGTGCAGCAGAACACGAGGCCAGGTCTTGCCTGCTCCCGCCTCAGAAAACACAAACTCATTTCAAAGAACAAGCAACACCTATCACAAAGGAGAGATCAAAGTAGCAGGCAAATGCTCACGGCAGAACCCGAAGAATGAACGTGCATGCTGCAGATAATGAGTACTTTGAACAGTCATTAGTGATTGTGTTCATGAGTTGATAACACCATAGATCTGGATCTTACCTAATATACACACAAGAATTTTCTGTAAAAATTACTGAAATATGTTCTGAGCCAAACAAGACAGGGTCTCTCTCGCCTTCTCTGTGGTTTGGACTCCAGGGCTTTGCTAGCAGAAGAGGAAGCACCTAAGGGCTTTCTCCTCTGTCCCAGTATGCAACTGTGTAATTCACCTGCTGGGGCCCTTTGTGGCCCTTCCTTCAACCCAGCTCCTGCACATCTCAGCTAAAACACAGCATGTGGCTGAGACAGGCCAGCTCCTTGAAAGTTCAGCCTGGATGGAGTGAAGCAGGTGCAGAGTGGCACAGCACAGGGCCACTCGAGAATTAAGTGAGTTACTAAGGGTAGCTTAGTAGATGACATTTAACAGAGTGCCTGGCACACAGCAAGTGCTGAATAAATGCTACTTGATATTAGACAAATGTTAAAAGTAAACAAGCAAATTGCACAGCACATGAGGAAGCAGCAGAGAAGGGGTGGCACTGACCTTTAGCTGGCCTTCCCACTCCCTGACCCAGGACAGGGTGGCCAGTGCAGGGACCAGCAAGGAGGCTGTGGTGGTGGAGCAGAACACAGAGGAAGACAGACAGACACTTGGCTGTGTCAGGCCACACAGGGCAGTGCAGGCCACCATATGCTGCTACCAGACCTGATCACGGTAAGGAGAGGACCACAGCTGGTTTGGTGGGAAACCTGGCCCCGGCTGCTGGAAACCCTTCGGTACAAAGCAAATAAGGGGACAAATTGAAGATTAAGAAATACTTAATGCTTGGTTGCTGTAAAGAGCTATGTATCTCAACATTCACAATAAAAATAAAACTTTGAATCTAATTATAGTGATGACCTAGAACATTTTGTTTTAGACCCAGAAATGTTACAGACTAAAATGGTCACAACAGAAGTTCAAAACTATGTCTTTCAACTGTTTATGAACATTTCTAAATTATGCTATAGGTTCTATACTAAGCTTTTAATAGAAAACATTTGGAAATCTGTTCAGAAACTGCTAAAATATTACAAGGAATACTGTAAAAATGGAAATTATTTTTCAAGAGCCAAAGGTTTCATATTAAAGGCAAATAAACAGGTATGCAAACCACCAGTGTGTGTCAAGTGTCACATCCTGATCATACACAACTCATTAAGAAACTTGGAGAGCAGTGTCATATGGAATCCTGTGGCTTATTTGGCCCAATGTTCATCAGGTAATATGGTCTACAACACTACAGCAGATGTAGATGCTGAGGGACTGCCAACTGGGGCCCCTCCACAGCTGTCTCCCCAGCACCAAGGACAGCACCCAGTCATGACTTCCACCAACAGTGCTCTCCATGGGCCCAAGGAAGGACTAAAAGGATGACATCACCTGGCATCAAGCCCAGGAAACTTGCCACAAGGAAGTAGCATTCTCTAGGTCTGAAAAAATAAACATGAAAGAAATACAGAAAAGAAGAAATTGTTACGTGTGGGTGAAAGCAACACCCTTGCCAATGTAAGGCCAAACCAGAACGGGGAACGACACAGTGACAAGACAGAAGCATAGAGAGCCTAAACATGGAAAGGGCAGTGGGGACAACGATGAAAGGATGGAAAGGAACAGCAGAATGGATGTGGGGAAGTCATGAGGCTCATGTGTCCCCCCCTCATCTAACAGATGTTCGGTTCCTGCTGAGCAGGAGCTGAGTGTGACCAGGCCACACACAGCCTTCCTGCAAACTGCCATTCTAATACAGGGGCCGGGAGACCAGGACGGTACAAGTACAGTGCAGTGCTAGGTGTTACGGCACCGCAGGTGAAAAACTCACTTAACAGAGAAAGTCTCTTAACTCAGTCTTCTGTGGGCAGGGAAGATTTCTGAGAGAAACAGCTCTTAAGTTCTTACTGGGTAAAGGACTGCTCCTCCCTAAAGTGTGAGAAAGGACAGAGCAGAGTGAGAGAGGCAGCGGCTGGAGACAACACAGCGGGAACCTGATTTGCTTTGATTTGCAATTCTTCAATTTGACAAAGATGTCAAGGCCCAGCCATACAACCATTTCAGTTTGTCTTTCAGTGTGGCATTCAATAAACTGCATAAGATACTCAACCTTGTATTATAAAATAGGCTTTGTATTAGGTGAGTTTGCCCACCTGTGGGCTAATGTGAGTGTTTTGAGAACAAGCTGAACTATGACAGCTGGTGGTTAGGAGTATCAAATATCTATTTGAATTATGATATTTTCAATTAATGATGAGTTTTCAGAGGGGTGACCTGAACAGTTGTAGTTATGAGGACATGCTGCCATGGTCATGTATCTGAGGCTAAAACAAGTTTCACAGCAAGACTTTAGGAAATATAAATGCAAGAAACTTGAGTTATCTACAACATGAATTCACATGTATTTTAAAGAGTAGAATAGATGCATAGACAATGCCAAGTCATACAGAGCTAGCTATGACTTGGTCATATAAATAGTGTACAAGTTCTAGAAAAATGATCATTATACCCTCCCAGAGGTTGTGTGTATGTGTTCTGCTTTTGGTTTCCTTTTGAAGTCTACTACAAGACACAATTTTGAAAAACACTTCTGTATTTGTATATCTATTGTATATTTCGGAACGCAACTCTTCTTTACAAGATCTACTGTGAAAATATGGTTTGTGACTTGGTGTAGGGAAAACGGTGTATTCACTAGAGAATGAGTATGCCTCTAGAGGACAAGTGTGCTACCCACGTGGTGACTCAGTAAGAGTTTGTTTTTTGTCAACCTCCAGGAAGCTCGGGTCAAACATGACATCCATCCAAGGAACTCACTAACCCTTGTGCTTGACATACTTATTGGTTCTTCTTATTTACATCTTACGAATATTTCTGCCCACACCTTTTGAAATTAAGTTCAGTCAAAATAAATTTTTTGAAAACAAAGTTTTGAAGCCAGGTAGGGTGGTGCATGCCTATCGTCCAGCTACTTGAGAGACTGATGAGGGAGGATCACATGAGCTCAGGAGTTTGAGGCCAGGCTGGGCAACACTGCAAAATCCTGCCTCAAACAAACCAAAAAAACCAACTAAAACCAAACAAGTCTGCAAAAAAGAAAAAACCAAAAACAACATTTTTGAAAAAGATTGGCAAACAAAAGAAGTAGAAGAAGCATAGATAAGACTATGCATTGAAGTATTAGGGGAATTCAGATGGTCCGGTAGCTTCCGATGTAGGTGGCGCCAACCGAGACCCAGCTCTCTTCCCCACGACCGGAATAGTCAGGATGTCTGAAGCATTTACATCACTCTTAATGCTTATAGCCATCAACTCATCTACTGCCCATGGCCACCCCATCAGGTGAACACTGTATCTTTCCCTCATTTAGTGAGGATGAAATTGAACTACAATGAGGCCAGTTAGATTGTCAAATGCCACTCAGCTGCCCAGGCAAGCGACAGCAGAGCCTGCTCTTAGTCACCACCTTATGCTGACAAGATAAAACGCCGCTTGTGTCACTGTGCAGAAATAGCAGGACAAATGTTCATTAAGCACAGAAGATACGTTTTATATTGCTTGGCTTAAAATACATACTCTATGGGCTTTAGTGGATCATTTCCATTTTATTCTTTAACTACATTCTTGTACGTGTTACTCAACCCCCCTTTGTGTGCAGGGTGTAGAATATCACTTTTAAACAATGACCAATTACATTCACAAGGTTACTTTTTAAATTTTTTGCTACAATGTTATGGATGAGCTGGTTCCAAATGTCCTTTTATTTTTAGCAATGATTGATTTAAATTTTTATTTCTCTTTTTTCCCTGTGCACACACATAAGAAGTAGCATTCCCTGGCCATAACCAAACCTTTCCCACAGTGAGAGCTTTAACAAGAGAATTTTTGGAGAAACTAAAAGCCTACTCCAGCCCATCTGAATGTTAGGGACAGACCTTCCTCACATGACTAAAAATCAAAAGGTCATAATGGTTCCAAGAGCAGTGGGGTCTGAGGCTTCCCATGACAACCTAGAGGACCAGGGCACTATCTCTGCCTGTGGTCATGGCCTTCCCTCTGCACACGGGCAAGTGTTGGTTGGACAAGAACTGAAACCTGACATCCAGTATCTAAAAAAAAAAAGTGCCAGCAGCACTGGGGAGAGGAGGACTCCTTTCTTAGCACTGCCCCTCATGCCCCTCCTAGCAAACAGGGGCAAACAGGCAAAGAAAAGAGCAGTTGCTCTTGCAGCCCTGAGCTGCCTCGACCAACACTGGTAGGGAATCAAAATCTGTTATCTGTGTCACACTGAAGCCCTGACAGGCAGAGCTGGCCAAGGGCAGCTGCCGGTTTTGCACCAGAGTCTCACCCCACGCCTGGCTGTGGCAGAGCCGAGATGCCGGCCTCCCACCCTGGCAACAACACGCGTGAATTACCACGCTCAGGGTCATATATACTCAGGAACAACTAAACATACATAAAAAACTGATGATGAGTCAGGGATGCTTACATGATGAAAAATGACTACTCAGGAAAGCTGTGGTTAAGGGTAATTTTAACTGCATAGATGTTTTGCCCACTAACTTCCTGTGTGGTAGGCTATAATTCTTTTATAGCCAACATGCTGCAATGCTCTAAATATGACTCCCATCTGGCTAAAATGATGAAATATGATTATTTTTATTGTAGCAATGAATGACCATGGCATATTCATTCCAAGGGTCAATAAATAATATGTCTAATTAACTTCCTTATAAAATCTATAATCAAGGTGGTGTCATCCACTCTTTGGGCAACTAAAAGGATGTTTTTCTTCAAATACATCCTCAACATAATTACAGCATTTCAGATAATGTGTTAAAAGCAGAAAAATCCTCCAACACTTAAAAAAAATTAGAGCTCATAAGTTCCAAAATTGGTCAAGTTCTGGGTACACAGAACCCAAAGTGATTTAAATTCTGCAAAGCACATTTTTGCCTTTAATATTCAATTTGGAAAATTTCAAAAATGACCAATTTCAAAAATGAAGTGGTCAAAAATAGAAGAAGCAACAGCTTACCACAAAAAGACATACATACTGGGAAGGAATAACACAAGCTATCAGAATTCTATAAAAATAAAAATATCATTATTAGCCCCACCTAAATGAAAATAACCTAAGGTACACAAAAACACCAGTAGGTAAAGGCATGCTTCTTTCTGTCACCAGACACACCATAGTAGGCAACGGGACTGAAGCTGCAGAGTTCTACAGAAAGAAAGGAAACAAAACTCAACATCACAAAGTCCACTTAGAACGCCCTTGTGGTGAAAAAATTTTAATTTTAGTTATTTCACCACTATTACTTTACATGGCACTCACTTGGCTAACTAAGCTCTTCCTTTAACCTAATACGCAACAAGATTCACATGACAGATCAGGAGCACAAGGCATTCCATGTCCTCTGACTTCTCAACAGAGAGGATGCAGGAGATCTGCTAAGGGATAGAGACAGCTTACAGATGCCAAGTGCCACTCTTTGACAGGCAGCCTTTGTGAACAAGTTCACATTCACTGGGAAAGATCTCCAAGGGACAGGAGAAGGTGGTACACTGAGCAGGACTGCATCCTGGGTTCTATCAGATGCCCACCATTCTCCCAGCCCAGATGTGCTGGAGCAGAGCCTCCCTGTGGTCTGCTGGCCATGAGGCCAGATGTAGGGTATAAAGTATTCTAATCTACTCTCCTCCAGGTAATGAAAAAGTCAAACTATCTAAAAGGAAACAACGGGGCGCACACACTCTGCAATTACCATGGAGGCCAAATCTGTGAGTCACTCAGCTGCCTGCACAAGACGATTTGGCTACTGGAAAATCCTAATTAATGACATTTTTTTAAAAAACCAGAGTAACAACTTGACCTGCCAAAATTTACCATTTTTCATCACATTTTTTGCCTTGGCTATCTATTACTTCCTACAGAGACTGCGAAATAAAATGATAATGCTGTTGCAATGCACTTGAACCTCACAGCTGGATGCTGTCTCCAAAGGGGTCGCGGGGTCAGCCTGCAGACTTGTGAGAGTCTCAGAAGGAGCTTGGCTCCCAGGGGCCACGCTGAGCCTCCAGGGTGTTTTCCAATTACAATTGTCTGCAAAGCAGTCTTCGCGGGTCGCTGGGGTCCGGGGTGGGGTGCTGCTCCCGCCCCCATCTGCGCAGCCTGGGGAGCAGCTGCTGGGAGCCTCGCGCTCTGAAGGCAGAGTCGCCAATGAAGGCGGATTCGCTGCCCGTCGCTCTATTTTTAATGGATCGGCGAAGCCTTAGCTGGGAAGTCGCGCATTCCAGATTCCAACCCTGGCCGGCATCTCCATTCATCCGGGAGAAGCGACCCGCGGGTGGCTGGCACGACGCTGGCTAAGAAGTGTGCCAGAGCCGCGCGGAAGACGCGAGCCTGGGTGCGAACCCTGAGCAGCCCGCGCGCGCCCCACTGGCCATCTGTCCCGAGCCCACTGTCCACCCGCTTCCTCTGGTCCCAGCGCCTCGCTCTCCACCCGTCCCTCTCTGTCCCCCGTGTCCGCGTCCGCGTCCCCCACCTCCCCATTGCTCTCGCGCCCCCGCCCGGCCCCCGCCCCGCGCGCCCGGCCGCAATAATGACATCCTAGTTATTTCTCTCTCCCGCGATCGCGAGCGAGGAGCGAGCGCAGCAACAGCCGCGGCCGGGGGAGGCTTAGTTACCAGCCCTGCGCCGCGGAAGCCGCGCTTAGCAACCACCCCGAAAAAAGCCTTCTCCGCGCTCACTTGGGGAGCGGGCGTGGCCCCTCCCGCGCCCCCGCGCGACCCCCGCGTCCGCGCCCCCGGGCTCCCGGCCCTGACCGAGGCGCGCGCGGGCTGCCCGCTCCCTCCGGCTGCCCTGGAGCCGGCCCCGCGCCCCTCCCGCGGGGCGTTTCACACCTCCGCACCCGCACCCGGGGTCCCGCGCTCCGTCGCCCCCGCGAGGTCCCCGTGTTCATCCTTCCCGCCGGACAGCGCCGGCCCCCGCCTCGCGCACCGCCTCGCACCTTCCTCAGCGCGGACATCTCGGCGCTCCTGGTTCAGCAGGTGCGGGGCGACATGGCGAGGTCGGCTCCGCCGCGATCCGTCCGTCTGCCGCCGCCGCCGCGCGCTCCGACCGAGCTCGAGCCCGGCGCGCAGTGGGTCCCCGCGCTGGCGCCTGCGCACTGCGCGCCGGGAGGCTCCGCGCACCGGGGGGCGGCCGGCGCGCGGCCCCATCGGGAGGGCCGGAGCTCGGCTGCCGCCACCCGGCGCACACGCGGGAGCGCGCGCTCAACCGCCCGCCCGCCCAACTGTTGAGCCCGGGCTGTGGGCGAGATGGCCAGGGACGCGCGGCACGTGCTCCGCTCACTGAAAGTTAGCCGAGATCCCGCCTCGGCCTCCGCCTCAGCGCCCCTGAGGCTAGGGGCCAGGAGGTCGCTTGCGGGGGGGGGCGGGGAGGGCGCGGTCTGGCGAGGTCCCCGGGAGAGCGCACCACAGCGAGGGCAGGATACCGAGGCTTTTGAGGTATTCCCGCACGCCACCGCCTTGCTGCAGGTGACTTGTGCTGGGGCTCTCCCTGCAGGAGAGGATCTACCAGGGGCATCGGAGACCTACAAACAGATCTGGTCCAGACGCTTCCAGCGCCTTCAGAGAGGTTCACCTCATGCCAGAGCTGCCACATCCGCCAAGGAAAAGGAGCACAGCATCCTGTGGCGGTTGCGTGGGCAACTTACACCGGTCTGGCTGGTTCAGGGCAATACTGAGATAGACCCAGCTGGATTCATGGAAATTCCTTTTGAGATATAGCTGGGACCACCCAGTGGAAAGAAGCGTTCCTAAGGCCTAGAGCTAAGTGCACTGGCATGGGAGACCTAGGCTCCAGCACTGTGGATAGCTAGAACCAGCAAGTCACTGAAACCTATTTTTTTTCTTTTTAATTATTCTTTTATTGGTACATTTTAGGTGTACAATACGTTTACATTTACCATTGGGTGCTTGTACCCGAACAGGATGTATCTTAGTTCTTATTTTCTCCCTCATTGCCTACTGAGACCTATTTTAATGCAAATAGAGCAATGGACCTTGCCACATCTCTGTGTTGCTGAAAATTTTAAGTGAGATTTTAAAATGAAACAAAAAATGGAAACATCAAGCTAAATTTTATTTTTTTCTACAAAAAAATCTTTACTTCAATTATCACACCTAAGGCAATCTTCACACAGGACAACAGCACATTCCATACACATGTATCATTTATACTGAAAGCACATGGGTTTTGCTTTCCCGGCCTTTTTGTAGTACATATTTGATAGCTCCTGTAACATTAATTGGAAACTGGTAAACCAATTGTCAAATGTCACATTCTGATTAGTTTGGGAGATGGGAGGATCAAGTCTGAACATATATACTGAACATCATTCAGTATATTACTATATGAATAAGGACCTGGTGGCTGAGTTCCAGAATAAATTTCTAAATTGAAACCATATTAAGTCTCTGCATCTACAAGGGCAAAAGTTTTTATGCCATATTTTGAAGGGTTTGGAGGCATATGTTGCCTGAAGCTAGTCTGACCATGAAATGCAGCAAGATGTTCATCAGTAGTCCTGCATTCAGATGGTGTGTAAATTGTTTGACAATTACCCACAAAAGTCTCAAACAGTGAGTGGATAGAAGCCAGATTATCAGTTCTTTTTCTTTCTTGATAGGTGGCTTTGTCATCAAACATCAGGCAATTTTGAAAGAAACCAAATCTCCTCAGGGTCATTGTTATTCTACAAACTTCAAGCCCACACCCATGGCTTCTCTATCAGTCTTTCAAATTCCTGTGATTACCATGAGAAAGCCCTGCTAAGTACAACAGAGTTATGAATGCTTTCAGTTCAGCTAGTGAGTGTCATAATAAACACATTTTTTAGTATGGCTATTGAAGCATGCAGAACATTTTACTTGTATTTCAGCATTTGTGTGTTTCACAACATCTTGTAGCATTTCATCTATTACATTTTCCAATATTGAATGGCCTTGCTGGCATTCCGTACAATTAGGTTTCACCCCTGCCAAAATCCTCACAATATTTTCAGACCTAGTTCTAACATTGGATGGTTCCATTTGGTTGTGTGACCATTTTGTACCATTTTGACTAGTCAAATATGTACTCAAGTTGCTATTTTCTTTGTCATCTGAATCAAAGAAGTCTACATTCCCTGTATCTGTACCAATTGATTCTTGCTCCATTTCACTATCACAGGAACTTTGGCTCACGTGGCCAAAGAGTCACAATTATTATAGACAGCTGAGTTAAATAAAAATATTATAGGCATTCAGATAAAGCTAGGTCCTCAAGAGAGCCAGGACAAAAATGAAATGTATCACGGCTGAGTCTGGAGATATATTGGCTGGAAACCTGGCTTCAAGATAAAGACAAGATGACCAGACCTGCCTACTTCCTCAAAGAACAAACACTGGGCCTAATGAAGTCTAGATAGACATCAGCCACCCCAGTGGGTGACCAAAAACCTCTGGATCCACCATTTCCTAAGAAAATCCTGTTCTCTCCATCCGTTTTGTTACGTGACTTGTTTCCCAATTGGAGCAATATTATTTAAGTGACTATACTTGTAACCTTATTGGATGATCATGGATATGGCCCCACTGTACCCACATGAGCATCACTCTATAAAACTCCTCTGTAAAGTGGGGTCCCCAGGATACCCACTCGGGTCCCCCTCCTGCCCCTCAGAGCCTTCCTATCAATATGTTCATACTCTTAACCTCCATTGTTCCTAGAATTCATTCTTTGATTTTTAGAGAGCAAGTGCTCAGCATATCATACAGCTAACAGGTTGGGAGATATAATATTTTATATTTCATTTCCAATATTATTTCCTGTATCACTACCATCTTCATCATCCATGCATGAATAATCTGATGATTTGCTTTTGACCTCTTGTAAAACTTGCAAATCTGGTTTTTCCTGTGCCATTGTACTGAATTGGCCTATCTCTGTTGCTGCTTTGGAGTCCCTGTACATACCTTGCCATTTGTCTGCCAAGTGGGTGAATGCACAAATGGGTTTTTGCTTTCCCCAGGCACAGCTACTAAGAGTCACACCCACATTCTATTATGGTAAGATACATGTTTACACAACAGTAGAGTGGTGTGGGTATATTTTACCCCCTGTGATGCTCAGGTATGCAAAACCGGATAAAGCATTAAGTGGGTAAAAATCCTGGTTTCACATTTTTTTTTTTTGTACTGGGGATCGAACTCAGGTCCTTGTGCTTATGCAGCAGGTGGTGAAACCACTGAGCTAAATCCCTGGCCCCTGGTTTCACACTTCTTCACACGTGCACACACCTTGCTGTTCCTCATACCAAGTGGGTAAATGTCAAAATTGCTTCCTGTATACCCTGCTGCAAGTACAGAGATGCACAGCCTTTACTAGTATGCTAAAGTACAAAAATACAGTAGAAAAATATGGGATGGGTTGTTGTAACCCAAAGTTATGCCCTAAATAAAGTGCTGTTTCTAACTGCAAGCAGCTAGGTCTTTCATTCTTTGGATATCAAACAGATATGAAGAATGGAGTCTGGAGTCACTGGAATGCTTGCCTATCTTCAATGGAAATTTTCACAGTACACATATATCATGCCATTTAGAGTGAAGAGTAACTTGGGGTATAATGTGTTATGCAGTTCTGTGGAAAAGAAAGGGCCAGAAGTGTGAATGTCTTCCTAGCAAGAAATCTACATGAGATGTCTAAAGGATATGAAGAACCAACTGACATTCTGATGTCCCAGAAGCCCTGGCCCCAGGTGAACCTTTGCACCTTCAACTGTGCTGGCTGGATCACCAATGTATGTAATTTTCCTTATCCCCTGGTGGGCCATCCAGTCTGCTCAGACTCTTTTGTAAATCTGAGATTCAATTTAAAAATAAAAACAAAACAAAGAGCACGAGAATTATTTAAATAAAAGTGATGCCCCTCTTTATCATGACGTGGAACTGGGAGGATGTGCTGGCTGCCACCTTCTCCACTTCTTGCCTTCTCAGAGTGGGGCTTGTTTTTCCAGTACTATTGGGGATGGAACCCAGACCCTTCATACTGAGCTACATCACTGGCCCTTTTTGTTTATTTTGACATACGGTCTCACTAAATTGCCAGGCTTGCCTCAGCCTCTTGAGTAGCAGGGATGACAGGCATGTACCACTGAGCCTGGCTGTGGTTTGGTTTTTAAAGCTGTTCTGCCACAATCCAACTTCAAAAAACAAAACCGCCAGGTGTGTAGCTCAGTGGCACTATACCTGCCTGGCAAGCACAAGGTCCTGAGTTCTATCCCCAGTACTGAAGAAAAAAAAAAACAAGCACCAAGTAGGGACAGCACATCTACCCTCAGGCACTTGCCATAGATGCTGACTGTTGGGTGTTGACTTGTGGGTGACTTCTTGCCATTTGGAACTGAGGAGGGGAGCTGCCCCATCTGCAGGAGCAAGTCCCAGACAGCTGCCCAGTATGCAGGGTCCCATCAGGAGCCTCACAGAGACCCCAGGAAGGCCTGGATGGGTGGCTATTTTCTTTTCTCAGTTATTTATTTAAATATGAAAGAACATTTGGTGTCTTCCCAGTTCCACTCAAAGGAGGGCCTGTTAGTGACGGTGGGGATGAGTCCTGGGGGCTCCCAGCACCTGGCCAGTCCCTCAAAGACCCAGGCTGGCTTCAGAAGGGCAGGTTGTCCTTGGTCCACCTCGTGTTAAGGTGAGAAGCAGGGCTGTGATGGGAGGTGGGCAGTGGCTTCTCTGCACATACTTGCCCGCTGAGCAGGGCCACTGGTATAGGAAGACACCAAGAGTCCCCAAGAGACTGGTCACTGGCCAGCACTCCAGAATAGTTTGTTGCAGGCTGTCTTGGCCACAATCACCAGCTTGGACAGCTCGACCTTGAAGGCACTGGGCCTGTGGGCCACTGTTGTTTTGCTCATTTCAAATTCCTCATTTTTTCAGGAAAACATCGCTTTCTCTTTTAAATGCAGCTTTTGAGTAGGCCATGACTACTCAATCTCAGTGCCTCGCACCTTGGCCTTGAACTGGGTGAAGTAGAGGTAGAACTTCACAAGGGGCCTCCAGATGATACAGGTGAAGTGCTAGTGCTCTTTGCTGGTCTTTGCCCAGACTCATCTGGCATTGCTTATTGGTCCTTCCTTGAGATGTGCAAGTGAGCATACAGGTAAATTTGTCCCCAGGTCCTACGTTCTAGGAGAAGGAATGCACCACTGCATGTCAAATGTCACTGCTGTGGGCTCAGATACTGCCTCTGCTGGCCTCAGAGCCAGTGCCTTCAGGAGCAGCTCGGCAGACCAGGCCTTGCCACTGCCATCCTGTTTCTGCCATCTTGGGATCATGTGCTGCCAGTGAGGCCAGGCAGATGAGGTGCCTGAATTTTAAAGAAAAGAGAATAAGGGTTAGATAGAAGGGAATCCTATGTGAAGAATATCTGAAATGAGTCCAATCTTTTCCAATCATTTCCCTGAAATTCTTATATACTCTAGTCCCTCAAATATTAATCAGCTGCAGTTTATTTTCTAGTTGCTAAATAAATCTGACCACAGTAATTTCTTAGTGTTTCTAGCATCTGCCAAATGTCCACTGTCAAAAACTAATGAACTGTAGTGTGCCAAACCTCAATAAAAAATCTAGATTCCAGACAAATCCGCTAGATTTTTAATTTTATTGTCCCTTTACTTTCCTCATCTCTGTGTTTGTCTTTATCCTTTCAAATACTGATTTGTCCTCTCATGCAACAGAAGTAACATAGTCGTACTACTGAGACAGTCACTCACCACATGGACTGTTCAGTCTCAGGGGTAGTCATGTTAAAAGTTATGGGAAGGGGCTGGGGATTTAGCTCAGTGGCACTGCGCCTGCCTCGAAAGCACAAGGTCTTGAGTTCAATCCCCAGTACCAAAAAAAAAAATATTATGGGAATAACATGGAATCAGAAATACAATTGTTTATCTGAAGGAAAAAGACAGGGTGTTATTGGAGGATGAAAATGGCAGCTAATACTTTGTGATATGAGGGAAGAACAGGTCGAAGAAGTCATAATAAGTGAAGTCTTCTAGATTCTCCCCCAAGGAAGTCCTGAGGCATAGATTTGAGTGCAGGTAGCTTTTTGAGACTGATCTCCAGAAACTAGGCAAAGGAAGTAGACTGAGACTGGGAAAGAAAGAGAATGATGATACATTAGCAGACTGTCGTTCCCACAGGTGGGTGGGTTCAGTCTTGCTTGGCATTTTATGAAGATCAGTGTGGGATGCACCTCAGATTGCAAAGGCAGCCAGGGTGTTTTCAGCTGACATTCATCCTCCACTGACTCAGGGTTGCCTCTCCTCACGTTCACTTCTCCCAGCTGAGGAACTCCCATAGCTTCAAAGAAAGCAACCAGGAATGAAGTGAAAGCAAGTGAGCAGTGGGGTGAAGTCAGAGGTTAGAAATCTGCTAGGGCCCTGAGAAGGAATAGAATTTAGGTAGGAAGAGTGGGTGGGAAACAGTTCTTCAAAGAAGGAAGGGCAGGCCTGAAGACCTAGGAAGACAGAAGTATTTGGTGCTTTTCCTTCTAAATGACCAGTTAGGATAATCAGAACTATGTGATTTAGGAAAGAGTGGCATGAATATATGGCTGGACAGTGAGTCAGGTGCTCTTACAGGACAGTTTAAGGATTTGAAGTTGTATCCTACATACAACATAGGATTTTGAGGAGGGTAATAAGATTTTCTGCATTTGAAAACATTTGTGGACAAAGACAGTTTTATTTCTTTTTCTTATTCTTATCTTATTACATTAGCTAGGATTTCTAGTGTGATATTGAAAAGCAGTGGTGAGTGGGAGCATTCTTACTTGTTCCTAATCCTAATGGGAAAGCTGCTAGTTTTTTACTGTTACCATTATGGGGTTAGCTATAGTTTCTGTAGATGTTACTTATCAAATTGAAGATTTTACCTTGTTTCTGCCTGTTGTTGGCTTTTTTAAAAGTCATGAATGTGTGTTGCATTTTGCCAAATGTTCTCTGCATCTGTTGCTAAGATTGTGTGCCCTTTCTTTTGTAACTTGTTGCTCTGGTGGGTTACAAGGAGTGACTTTTGAATGGCAGTGAGATTTTTAGATGATCTTTTTTGGCTGCTTGGAGGGCACAAGATGGTGGGGTGAGAATGAGAAAATGAGAGTGGGATTGAGGAGATCAACTTTAAAACGCCTGATGAAATCCTGGGAAGCAAAGTGAAAAACAAACTAGGCAACGGAGCGAAGAAATGTTGCAAGACGACTGCATGCGATGTGATACTTTTTCCCCTGGATGAATCATGTGGGAAGAGAGGAGGGGTTAAGGAAGCAATTTTTTCTCCCAAGGCTGGCTTGGCAGCTTGGTAGTGGATGTTACTCCTGGGAGACAGTATTATAGGAGTACTGGCAAATGTGTGCTGGAGTTTGTAATGTGGAGGTCCATGGGGAGCAGGTATAGTGGAAGGGTGGAAGAAGGTGGGCTAGACCACAGCATCAGTTGAAGAAGTCAAAATGGACACTGGCTCTGTAGTCAACTTTTCCAAGAAGTTCAGGTGTGAAAGTGACTGAAGAAGCAGGGTTGGGGGAAATACACGGTTTCTGGAAAGATTTTCCTGAAAGGTGGGCAAGTCCAGCACAGCTTGAATGCTGGTGGGAATGATGAAGCGGAGAATGACAAGTCCAAGATGCTACGTAATCAAGGGGATTACCCCAGATGCAGTTTATGGCTCCTGCAGTATGCACTTTTTCAATAACAATTTGATATGGTCAAATCAGTACACAAATTCTCTTTCTGGGTGTAAAACTCCACGAGCTATTGTCCCATTTTCCTAGCGCCAGCAGAGTTGTCTATATCCAGTGTCTTCCCTGTGGTTCTCTCTATGAAGTTCCACGAAGCTTTCACTTCTACGTTCTCATGAAATTACTGTGATCAAAGTCACTAAGGATTTAGCCTGACAAATCAAGCTGTACATGATCAGCCCTCATCTTGACCTACTAACACTATTTGAGACAAACAATCCCTTCTCTCTCTTTCTTTGTTTTTTGCAAATGACCCCTTCTTTGACTTGGCTTCAGGAAAGCTTCCTGTCCTTCCCTTTCCTCTCCCCTCTCACGGCTGGAACCTCCACATCTCCCCACTTTCCAAAAGTTGGGGCACCTCCTGGTCCAGTTCCTGGCCCCCTTCTCTGCCCTCCCACTCCCTTCAGCCCTCTTAGGTCTGTGAGCACCTCAAACTTCATTTGCCTGAAGCTTCACGACACCACCAGCAAGGATTCCCCAGACCGGAGGGGTCTCCACCTCATCTCTGCAACTCCAACCAGCCAGCCTGCAGACCAGTATCTTGGGGCTACTCTGCACTTACCTGTTTCTCTCTGTTTTTCTCAGGCCCAATGTGATCAGTCAGAAAGTCTCCTTTGCTCTGCCTCTTCCCGCGCCCTCCAACACTCCTACTCAGATGCTGGCCGCCAACGTCTTTCCCCCTGCTGTTGATTCAAGGCGTCCCCGCTCCCTCCTACTGAATTCTACGCGTAGCACAGCGGTAAAGACTTGGAGAGTCTCGGGGCGGTCGCTCCCGACTCCGAGGCAGGCGCGCTCCGCGGCTTTCGGCTCGCACCAGCTCACACCGAACTCCATGGATCCCGACCAAGGCGCCTGGCTGCGCTGCCTGCTTTGCTTTCTCCACAGGTCTCGTCCTGGGATGCTGGGTCTCGCTCTTTTCGAGGAGAGGAGGGCCAGACACGGACACTCGTGACCGTGTTTCTGGAGACAGGAGCTCAAGGAAGCGGGGTCCGCGCCGAGCGAGGGGTGGCTCGGCTACACGGCCGGGCGGGAGCCTTTGCTGGGTGACAGCCGGAAAGGGTGGCGGGCACGAGGAAGCCAGGCCGAGTGGGGGTCCGGGTCGACGACCCGGGGGGGCGAGGAGGGCCCGCGCGGGGCATGATCTTATCGCCCTCCAACCTCCAGGCCTCGGCCCCCGCCGCCGCTACTGTACCCCTCAAGGCTCGCACCTACAAGTCTGGGTGCCGGGGCCGGACTGTGCACACTCAGTTCCGCCTGCAGGCACAGAAAAGCCGCCAACCCGCGCTCCCTTCCCACTGCGCAGACTCAGCGGCGGGGCTCCAGGGGCGGGGTCCGGGCGCCGGGGTCACGCCCACAGCGTCGGTGCGAGCCAATCCTAAGAGGAGACTCGATACGGATTGGGTGCTTCTTCTGGAGTAGGCGGGCGTAACCAGGCGGAATCCGGAAGCGCCGGCGCTAGTCGGGCCCCCGCTTTTGGACATGTCTGAACGCCGGAGACAAGGTAAGGGGCGGGGGTGTCGCGAGGCAGAGCGGTGAGGGTCCTCGGGGCCCTGGAGGAGAGTGAGGGGCAGTGAGGGAAGTGAGGGGCTGTGGGGAAAGTGAGGCCTCTGTGGAGGCCGCGAGGGGATTGAAGGGAATGAGGGGCCTGAGGGGTCCGTGAAGGGAGTGAAGATCCTGGGGCCCGTGAGGGGCGGCCGGGGCTGTGGGGGATTCGGGTCGCCTCCTTGCAGGCGCTGCTCTGTCCCTAGAGCTCCCTGGCGGAGCAGGACCCCCAAGCCTCAGTTTCTCCCCATACCCGGAATCGCTCGTGCCGTCACGCTGCGGGAAGCTCCTGTGGGTTTTCCCTGTCTATTTTGCAAATGTTTCTGCCCCTTAAAATGAAAAGCCGGTGGCAATTGCGGTTAAGACGTGTTTGCAAGAGTAAGGGCAGCTCGTTCGTCAGGGAGCCGGAATGGCAGGCGCAGAGCATCCACGCCTGAGACGCGCCAGCCAGCGCTCCTGGCTCCACCTACGCGGCTGCAGAACCCAGGGTCAGCTCACAGATGAGCAGATGAGCGGCTCCAAAGCTAGGTGCGCAAAACTAGGGTTAAAACGTCCACTGGGAGAGGGTGGGCGCGTCCTGTTGATGAAACAGGTGTTTGGAGGAACAGACTTGAAAACTCTCACGTTCTGGTTGCTTCTACATCTCACTTTCTCTTGCATTTTTCTTGTGTTTGTGATCTTTATAAGCCTGGAGTTAAGTGCTTTTTCCTGTGCAAGAAATTATATCGTTTGTAATGTACCTAGTCAACTGCAAAACACTCTCAATTCGTCACGAAACTTTTGCCCTTGAAATAGCCTCCTTTCCAGATTGGATATGTGACAAAATCGTCAGGTAAAGTTTAGATTGTTTAAGAACATTGTGATGGGAAAGATAAATCCTAAAAGTATGAAATGTGAGTGGAAAACAAAATATTAGTTGTCTATGTCTCTTCTTGACAAGATCACCTGAACAACCCTCTTCTGGGAGAAACACTGAGCCTCTGAAAACTCTTATAGGAGGTGTGAGTTGGAATAAAAATTCTAAGCACTTATACTTTGTTGAATCAGGAAACCAGAGCTAACGTGTCTTCCGAAGTTCTCCCTCTTGTGTGACTTCGGAAAATGTGTGGCAGGTGGTGGAAATGATGGCTTGGTGCAGCCCCCTGGCTGCCTGGATGTTAAACTGACTCGGTGTCTTATAGCGGACTTAGGACCAGGAACAAGGCCAACTGGGTGGGTTGGGAGCAGGTGGAACCCCAGGGTAGGGATCAGGACCCAGACTTGGCTACAGTTTGTGGCCAGAACAGGGACTCAGGGCTGGGTGTGACTATATGACACGAACCAAGGAAGCTGGAAATGGGCAGAGGAGCAGTGTCTAAAGCAGTGATTCTTAGTTTTAGGGTTTTTTGGAGGGAAGGTTGAATTTCTTCTGCTAGGAAATGTAGCCTGCTAATGTAACTATTTTTTGTATGACAATTTGTAACAAAACTTTGAAGGATTAATAGAAAGAATTACTGTCTTTTAGACGTGCTCTACTTTGCGCTGTAAAAATGTGGGAGCAGTGCTCACAGTATTTCTTGGGCCTCTCAAGAGTTACCATGCAGCTCTGATGATGGACAACTTTCCCTAATTGTTTTTGGGGTTTTTTTTTGGTACCAGGGATCAATCTTGGGACCTTGCGCTTGCGAGGCAGGCGGCGGAACCACTGAGCTAAATCCCCAGCCTAACTTCCCCTAATTGAAGAGAATAACATGAAGTGTGATTTAAATGGCTTCTATTCTACTTGGGGAGATTAGGCGGGTGCTGACGTACAGTATAACTAAATAGTAATTCTGGTAAAGCTGTGGCAGGCACCATAGTCACAGTGAAGTCTGGAAGCTTCAGGGACTGCACCTCCCCCAGGGCTGTGGATTTCTATAAAGAGCACTGCTGTGTCATCTTCTGATCCTGCCTCACACAGTGCTGGCCTCAGTAGCTGCTCAGTTAACTGGGAATGAATGGCTCATGTTCAGCATCTACCCTATTGAGCTTTTCTGATACTTTCTTACCAGATGGCTCTTGAGTACCTGTCTGAACAACTTCATTTAGGAACAGAATATTTCATGAGGTAACTTGTGTGAAAAATTTGTCTTTGGACATAATTTTTGCTGTTTAGAGTGCATGGAATGAATGTACATACATAATACCTCTTCACTGGATAATTCTTCAGAGATTTTGAGCATCTCTTTCATTCTTCTCATCTCCCCACCCCATACCATGTTAAACAACTTATGTTGGGAACATTTCTTAGAAGAGGCAAAGTGAGTTGGACTTACCAGATAGATAATGCTCAATGCCAGAGTGGGGATGAGTACCAGGTGCAAATTGAGGCCATCTCTGGGCCAGGCTCTGGACTAGGAAAGGGATTGCAGGGTTCCTGGCCTGCTTCTGTCTTTGGACTCACCCTTGGACAGGCCCATCTCTAACTCTTGTTGCTGTGATTGTGCACTAGGGTAGAAAGGAGTGAGCAGATTTAAGACCATAGCAGCCATAGACCCTTCCTTCTGTCTAACATCAAGATAGAAATAGTGATCCCAGGCTCCTGGTGTCATGAGGAAGAAGTAGATGAATGTGTAAAGCTGCTTTGCACACCCCTCTTACTGTCTCCTCTCTAATGAAGGCCACCAAAATCTGTCATTGGACAACTCCTCTCTATGTTGCTGCCAGCCTGGTGGGCTGGAGGGGCAGTTTGTGATATTGGAGAAGGCAGCTGTTACAGGCAGTTCAGTTGCCTTTTGATAAGAATTTGTTCTCTGATGATCACTTCTTTGCAGGGCATCCAGGCTTAGCCTTCATAGGGTCCCCTCCTGGGAACCAGGAGGATGGGGATGGGATTGGGGAAGCTACAGCCATTGGTGCTACACATCTTTGTCTTCCTGGGACTCTCCTTAATAAGATTGGAACTGTGAGTGGCCTTGGTACATTCCAAAGCCCAGGTCCAGTTGGCCACATCTCTGTCTTCTAGTACATGCACTTGGGAGTGGATTGTGGCTAGCGTCCACTTCACAGAATCGTTTGTACTTTCCATGGTGGTGGTGCTGGATCTTGTATTTCTGAAGCCCTGATAGTCAGTTGGGAGGGGTGTCTGTGTGTGGATGCGTGTGTGTGTGCGCATATCTGTGTGCCTTCAATGTGCTTATATGTGTTGTGTGCATGTTTCTTCAGTTATTCCCTCAAACTTGGTTGTAGTACCACCAGGTCCCTGTGTAGTCTAAGAACTAGAGGTGCTGATAAGGATGCATTTCAATTGAAAGGAGACTCCTTTTTTCCTTTTTTGTTGCTTTCCTCACACTGGCTGGGTGCAAGGTTGCTCTTTAGGGTCAGAGCTTTGATTCTGGTCATGTCTGTGGCTTCTGCACAGTTAGACAGGAAGCCATTGACAATGTTTATGTCACTGTGATATTCTGTGAAGAGGCATGACATATCTCTTTCTTTCTGGAATAGGAACCGGGTGACTGTTTTTTCCTAAGAGGTCACTGAGGATTGAGAACATGCTCAGGAAGTATTTCCTGAATGAATAAGTAAACCAGCTTTATGCAAAGAGAGGGAGTTCAGAGAACGCTGGTAAAGTACAGCTCTACGTTGAGCCCTAGTCAAGGAGAAGCTTCAGTCTGGGTGGTGGGAACTGGGAAGCCAGTGTGGTTTCTAAGCAGAATAGGGCAGGTGCTTATATTCTTGGAAAATAAACCTGGAAGTTGACAGGTAAGTGTGGGAAAGGAATTGGGCAGCTGTGGGAAGGCCAGCTACTACGTGCTGTGGGGATAATTACCGTAGAAGGAGGGACTGAGAGAGATGGATATAGAAGGATTTCCAAGAAGAGGACAGGAACAGCTGCTGAGACTTGAAGCAGATGCCCAGGGACAACTTCTAGACTGGAGAAGAGTCATGGTTGGTTGTGACTAAAGACTGAAGGAGAAGGAGCCTGAGTAAGAGGGGGCACAGTGCCATGAGGGTTTCTTCCTCTGGTGACCTGTTGCCCAGGCACACGAGGCCAAAGGCATTGTGGGAATTGGTCTCCATGTTCAATCCCACCTGTCCAAGTGCCCCACAGCAAATTCCCTATATTTGTGAGCACTACATCTGTAAAGTGGGCAAGAACAATGGTGTGTTATGAGCAGTCAGTCACATAATGTACATTGTGTGCATGGGTCCACAGAGACAGCCAGCTGGTTGTTGTCACTAATCTTGTTCCCCAGTGTGGAGGGGACAGGAAGGTGTCAAAGGCCTGTGTTTGTCTATGAGGAAAGAATAGCACAGATCGTGAGAGGCAGGAAGCAGGTGAGGTTTCTGGGTTACCTTGTTCAGGGTGAGGGAGATGCTTGCATGTTTAAGACAAGAAAAAGATGCCAGCACCCAGAAATTAGAAGACCCTGCATTGGAGACACAGGCAGGAGTGTGACTCCATGAAATGGAACAGGGCAACTGTAGCTCCCTTTCCCTCTGGGCGGGGAGGCCAGGCAATGGGTCCAGAAGTGACAGCTGTTTTGTGTCCATTTTGTCCTCCTCAGTAGCCTCCCGTGGGCTGAGCCACAGAACCTACCTGGGACAATGATGCCAGTCTTGTTGGTGCAGATCTTGGCAGTCGTGAGTTCTTTGTGTTGACATTAGAATGTGTCTAAGGAAACAGGCAATGTTAATGCAACTGAGAAAAATACGGGTACTGAAATAAAAACGACACTTTATTCCATGTCTTCCCATTATAAGAAAGGCAGCTTTCTGACTTACTTTCTGAGTAGCATTTTTAGCTCAGCCTGCTTTTGGAGAGACCACAGCTGTGAGAGCTGAGCAGTTTGCCAAAGGTCTTGTCTCCTTCTGTGGCCATCTTGGCCTTCCCCCAGCAGCCTTTGCTTTCTCCGGTCCGTACTGAAAACTGTGACAGCCTCACATGAGTGCTAAATGTTTATGAACAGTTAATGATATAAGCTACTAAAAAATCGATATGGAAAAACTTTGGACAAAATTTGCTTTGAATATTTTCTTTTTTTAAGTAGTAAAATTTTGGTAGAAATCAAATATCTACTGTATTTCTGCTACTTGGATGAGGATACCAAGTCAGGTTGGTTTTGTTTTAAGATTCTTATAATGTTGCATTTGAGTCTTATTTGGAGTGCTATTTTTCTTTTAATACTTCAGAAAGCTTACCAACTCTTGCTTAAATCTCAGCTAATTATTTTCCCATTTATAGTTCTATTATGAAACTCATTAAGAATCTATGTTTCATTGAATTAGCGTACTGTCCTGAACTTCTCTTTCTTGTGAAGTGATATAATGCTGCTATCATTTATTCCTTTAATCATAGAGGACAGTCAAAGGTTAGGTAACCATGCCTCATTATAGGGATAAATGAAGGGGGGAAAAATAACTGAAATTGGCCATGGTGTTGCAGATCTGTGATTCCAGCACTCTGGGAGGCTAAGGCAGGAGGACCGCAAGTCCAGCTTAGACAGTTTAATGAGAAATAAAAACAGAGTTGGGAATGTAGCTCAGTGCAAAGACCTGGATTGGACAAAACAATAAGTATTGCAGCAAAACAAAACTAATCTGGTGAATTTTGTTTTAGGGTAATCTGTATATAGGCTGGCATATATTCAGCCAACATTTAAACAATTTTTACTGAAAAGAAAGTATTGTAGTCAGGACTTGGCAATGGGAATACATTAAATACAGGACACATAATTTGTAGGATTATTTTATGATAATTACCCAGAAAGTCAAATGCAAAGGAGTGCAAGAGATTAACCATACACTAGAGGCCCAAAGAGTTCAGCTGAGGGCCTGGGTCCCAGCAGTTTCCCACACAAGTCCAGCTAAAGACTTAGAGTCCAAGGCAGTGCCCTCCATGAGTCCAGCCAGTGCCCTAGAGCTCACGGCAATGTCTCATGCTTGTCTGTATCGAGGATCTGCACCGAGAAAGCCCAAAGGCCAGTGATGGAAGCCAGAAATCCTACGCCAGTAAGATGAAGGATTTGTGCCACTAAACTGAGGGATCCACATTGGAGCCAGGAAGTGATGCTCACAGTGAAGATCAGAGCTCCCCTGATGAAAACAGCAGCCGTTCCCAGTGACAGTGAGGCCCCGAGCTCCTCCTCTGAAGAAGAGAACAGCCTAGTTCTCAGCAGGAAAACCATCCACACCAAGCTCCTAGAAAATCAACAGGCCATGATCTTCCCTTCCAGTTCTCTCTTTATGGCTATGCCCAACCCCGCTGATTCAGTTCAGCTGGGCATTACAAGTTGACCATTAGTTAATCCACTACAGAAAGAATTCAAAATATCAGATTTTCAAGAAACACACTAACCCTAGAAAGTTTAAATTTAAAATGTCTGCTAAAATGAGATAAGCAAATGTCAGGATGAAAAAGGAAATGACTAAAACTGATATTTAGTGAGATAGGAATTTTTCATAGTTTAAACTGATGAAATAATTCAGTTTGTTTTTGTTTTGTGGTTTAGGGGTAATGTTTTGGGAGCTTTTCTCTATTAAACAGGGTAATATGAGGAGAGAAATCAAAGTGGCTGCAGTGAAAATTCTATTAGGGTTAATTTCTGGTCTTTCAGCACCAAGTTTTCATTTAAATATGATTTTTAAAGTTTGGTAATTCTTGTTTCAAAATCTAATGCGTTTTCCCCTCTCAAGTCTATTAAGGGAAAACACCACAAAAAGTATGTCATAAACCTGTTTGTTTTGTATATTTTGTTTTTAGAATGAATACTAAGAGTCACATTTTAAAAATTACTTGCTGATCTGGGGTCTCTTACTTTAATGTAATTTCTATAAGCATGTAGTCCTATCAGTTCTACAGCTTTTCATGAGCATCCATTTTTAAAAAGTCCTTTTTGAATTGATTTCATTGCTCATATCCCATATTAACTGTACCCATACTTTCTTTACCTTTTTTCTCTAAAGTCGTACTTTTCCAAGAGACACTAATTTATAGGGATAATAAAAGTTTTGAAATTTTTGGTTAGAGAGTAACAAATAACTGAACATCATTTCTGATATCTTCTAGCCACAAAGAGCTTTCTACATGTATAGTATATAGTCAGTAAAATGAAATATATAGATTTATTACAGGTTTTTTGGGGGGTTTTGTGTTTTTGTTTTTTTGGTACCGGGGATCGAACTCAGGACCTTGCACTTGTGTGACAGGCACCAGAACCACTGAGCTAAATCCCTGGCAATTTATTACAGTTTTGAGTAAAATATCTTACATACACAGCTAATGAGAAATACAGTACTTCTGTAATCAAAGTGGGCTTTTTAAAGAAAATAAAAATATTCATGATATTAATAGGGTAATATTTGGGGAGATCTCAAAGATCAGGAGATGCTTTTTTTCATATATTTTTCATTTTAGCTTTTCTCAGAAAGGAGTATTATAAAAGGAGAATTTCCTATTTTTTTCCATAAAAGCATCTCATGTAGGCTATTTACCCATTTTCCCATGATCAGTGAAATCCTGCCATTTGTAGCTACTTGGATGGATGTCGCTACATTATGCAAAGTGAAATAAGCTCAGCACAGAAAGACAAATACTGCATGTTTTAATTCATTTATGGAAGCTAAACTAGCTGATCTTAAGAGACTAAAACAGAGGTCATTTGAGGTTAGAGATGGGAAGGTGAAGAATAGAGGAAATTGGCTAATGGGTCCTAAAGTGTAGTTGGGTTTCAGTAACATCCTAGTGTTCTACAGCACAGTGGGATGACTCTAATTTACAACAGCCATGTATATATTTTATAAGGTATTAGAAGAGAGGAGCTTGAAGACTGCAAACACAAAGAAATGATAGAGATGGAGATATTAAGTATCCTAATTTGCTCTTTATATATTATATATGTATTGAGTTGTCATGCCCCATGAACATGTGGAATTTTTGTGTCAATTAAATGAAATGATATTACCCCACACCACCATCACTCCCCCAAAAAGAAAGAAACCACGTGAGGTAGAAGCACGCCAGAAGCAATGTCTCACTTGTTGGTTGTTTGTTTGCCTTCTGTCTTGGAAGAGCTTCTCACACACTTGACAACACTACAGAAAGATAAAAGAAATTAATTCCTCGAAATGCTGCCAGTAACATCTTTGTTAAAAATGAAACCGAATTTTTTGTACCCAACTGTTAGATTTTAAATCAAGTAACTGCATAGGAAGTGTTCAGAATTGAGGTTTACAATCAGCAACCAAACTTTACATTTCTTTCTGAAGTACATATATTTACAGTTTTTGCTAGGTGTCTAATTTCTGAAGAACACTTTTTTGAAAGATTTTATTTGGCTTCTGTCTTTAGATTGAAATAGCAAGTGTGAGCAGCAATCCTTTCTGAAAATTATATCAAAGTAACTCACTTCCCTTGCAGAAAGGAGACTTAATTTCTCTTTTTGATATTGCACCATATTGATTTTAACTGGGATGTTTTTCTTCGTGTTAGCCTTTTGTTGTGTCCATCATTTCTCAGTTCTGCTTACCTGAATTCTCAATTCTGCTTGGAAATTGTATTTGTTTCCCTGCAGGCCTTTTTTTTTTTTTAGATTGACATCAGACACCTACTCTTTTTTTTAAATTTTCTGGTGATTAGTTTTTGACAGACACTAGAGTTTCAAGTTAAAATTTGCTCCAGCTGTTGGAAGAGGAGCACATTGATGAGCTGTGAGAAAAACGGGAAGGCGGGCTGGCCTCAGGTTTCAGGCTGGAGTCCATTATGACCATTAAGTGCTTTTTCTTTGGTCCACTTGATAGTTCTTAAGCCTTTCTGGGCCTGTTACAGGAGCTTGTCTCCCAGCACTGCATCACCCAGCTCTGTTTGTGTAGGGTTTTGTTGTTTTTTAGCACATTGAAAATTAAACAGGAAGAAGACATTTAACCTTTAACTTGTTTTTAAGGCCTACATTTGTAATACATAAATATGTATGCATACAGACACACTGGGTCAAATGGAGCATTTCAGCGACTCAAAAATCACAAATACTTCTTAAAAATTATAATGCTGTGGACTTACATACTGTGTCCCAGTATCCTGAAAAAACAGCCTTTATGTATGGTGCTTTTATCATTAATCACCAAGTGGCTGGTGGCCAGTGATGTGAGCAGGACAGAAGCCATCTTACGCTTCTGTCTGGTGCTAAACTTGCTTTCTGATTCTAAATTAGCTCGTTGATAATCATATGACCTGTGTGCCTGTGTGATGACCATATAGGTAACCATTTGGCCTGCATGCCAAAAAACTTACCTTGTGACCCCTTTCAAGAAACTTATAAAAATATGTTTTTACCACCATAGGACTAGCACATGTTATGTGTACACCATATAAGATTAGGATGTGTTGTTTGTATCAAACTCCCCATGGCATAAAAGACGAAGCCTGTCTGCTCTTCAGCTTAGTCTTCTGGCCGAGCGCTTGTGGGCTCTGCCCCAGGCACTGTTCTTTGTAAAGCTACCGCTGGAGCTCTGCAGCTGTCTGTGACGGTCACTCTGCCTCTCTGGAATGCCCGTGTGGCTCCTGGACTGTACCATTCTCCAGAGTGCTGTGAGTTCCAGTGTTGCCTGTTGGGCGCCCATGTTCTCATGGCATGTTGGTCGGTGGACAAAAGGTCCTGCACCATTGGTACCACCTCCAGCTTCCAGCCTGTGCCATGGGTGAGATTGCCCTCTGTCTTGCTGTGATTATGATAAATGCTTAATAAACCCTTGCATTAGGGAGATTGCTTGACTCTTGGGATCTTTGTTTGGCAGATGCACTGACTCCCTTTGGCTCCTCCAAGCCCCAGCCTAACTCAGAGAGCCTTTGGCTTCAAGAGAGGCCTCTGTGTCTGCTCAGGACACCCAGTTAAAATTGCGTTTGCTAAAAAAGTTACAGAGTACGTACTTCATTCATAGCTGGGAGTTCAGAGTTAACAGTCAGGGTTAAAAGTGACTCTATGTGTTTTTGTTCTAAAATAGCGGGTTATTTCTTTTTAAATTGATGACATGAACACTGTTAGCAGCAAAACAGTCCTCTTCATCTTACAATTTACAGACGTGTGCCTGGACTAACACACTGTAGTTGCATCCTTCCTCGGAAATATACAGGGGCCAATTACTTATCATTGTTGTGATCTATGGTGGGGGAGGGGAACAGCAGTGAAGTGGGGCAGCAAATGCTTATTCTGCTTGGGGAACAGTTTCTCAGATATTAGGGCCAAATGCGACAATATTACACAAAATCTTATTCCTGGTCTTAACATCCACCTTGTAGTCTGTTTTTTTTGTTTCTTTGTTTGTTTGTTTGGGCTTTTTTGGTACTGGGGATCGAACTCGGGTGCTTGTGCTTGGGAGGCAAGCGGTGGAACCACTGAGCTAAATCCCGGCCCCCACCTTGTAGTCTGAAGGGCTGGGATAAAGTGAAACCGATTAATGAATCTTCCTGCAGTATTAGTTGGTAGAAAGTAATTAGTTATACTTAAATTTTAAGCTTTGTGCTATTAAAAGTGATTTTAAAAATTAAAATAATTTTAAAATATTTTATACCTTTTAGCAGCTTAAAGTAGCTATATGTGAATGATTATCAGCAAAATTATTTTTAAATACTTGGATATTGGGATTAAATTGGGTTAAGATTTACTAGTTAAAATTCTTGCTAAGTATTAAAGCTCCCTCTTTACAAGGAGATACCCACTTGTGATCGCTTGTGCTTGTAAATAATGTATGGATCATATGGCACAAAACCCGTCGTCTGCCAGTATCTAAAGTCAAGGTCTCACTTTCACTCCTGTCAAAGAGGATTCATTTATTAAATGGTCACTTTTCCATAATAATCTTGATAGCAAATAGGAAGGAGGGGGATGAATTTCCTGAACTCATCATTCCATATTCAGAACATGTCAGTGCTACCAGGAGGTGGCTGGATGCCAGAGGTGTCCTCGGGTATGGCCTGCAGGGAAGAGATGTGTTTGGCTTATAAGGCTGTAAAACATTAGTGAAGAGTGGAAGTCCCTTCAGCCACTTGGATTTACAAGATGTTTAAACCAGTTTAGTTTGGGATAATAAAAAATATTAATTCATTCATTCATTCTCATTTGAAAAGGAAAATTGTTCATCTTGTTTGGTTTAATGTGCAGTCTTCTAGACTCATGAATAAGCACATCTAAATTTATTTGGGATCCTTCCCACTCCCATCCTTCATATAGTAACTTGGGATGTAAACTTTAATGACTAAAACTTTTATACTTAAGTTGTACTTACATGTATTTAACACCACCATTGGACTGCCGTAGCCAGCAGAACCCACAATCCATGCTGAAATAATGGATGAAGTTGAGGGGAAAAGCATACAATCTTGTAGTATCTCCCTCAAGGTATTTACTCCTTATTAAGGGGAAAAATGGTAACTTTGCCCTGGAAGGAACTCAGATACCACCTCACCCTAGTGGTCATTAAGGTTAGTGTCAGCGGAAATGAGACAAGTCAGCATCCTAAACCTCATGTGATACATCTGTGACAGCATTGCCTAAAGTGAGTAACATCAATCTAATCATGAGACGACATCAGAGATACCTAAATTAGGAAGAATCTACAAAATAAACTGATAGCGATGTTCAGGTTAAGGTCATGAAGAGCAAGGAATGTGGAAGGAACTCAACTAAAGCCAATTTGAGGGAAGGGAGGAAATACGAGGACTAGACGGGTGTAAAATCCGGAACTTGCCAGATGTTTGGGCAAACTTCAAGATTTGAGCTGCATCTATGCCATTGTTTACAGTTGTACCGTGTGCATGTGACATGCTGACCTTAAGAAGTTCCTAAAGGGTGGACAGGGGCTCTTTGTACATCAAAGATTGTGTGAATGTGGAAGATTGAAAGAAGGAACCGTGGGCCTTGCTGACGACAGTGTGAATGGGAAAGATCCAAAGACCTGAACAGAGAACATGGTGGGTGGGCTGGAAAGGGGTCCATCTGATGGGGAGGACAGTGCAGGCTGAAGTCTACACCTCACAAGGGAGCCAGCAGTCTCTTAGCTAAAGAAAGACTAGCCCAGGAAGGCAAAAGGCTGAGGTAGAAAAGGAAGATGAATCTTGGTAAAATACCTGGTGATGACAGGACTTGGAGGTGTATCGCCAGGTTGTTCAACACTGGAGCCTACAGGTAGGTAAGGCTCGCTCTGTGAGGAGAGAGCTGGAAGTGGGTGAAGAGATGAGATGAACCAGACGGAACAGGCAGGATCAGAGAGTCCCAGCACTTACAGGGTGGATGGGAAGAAAAGCCAGTAAGAGAAAGAGACAGAGACAAACAGATGTGCACAGAAAGACCTCCTGCCAATGGTGCATACATCCAAGGGCTCACAGCATGGTCTCAACCACCCAAGTCTGGCCTGGACCTCGTCCTAGGAAAAGAACCACCTGTCCGAAGCTCTAGACAGCATGCAGCCACCTGCAGCAGCCGTGCAGGTGAAGACTATAGCAATGAAATTCTCCAGTGTGGCGGCCGGAAAAGATTTGTGCAAAGAGTCCTTTTGTTTTTGAAGTTCTCATTGTGTTCTTTACAGTGGAAACACATGTTGGAGGGGTTATTTCTAACACAATATGATGCAGTTAGGAAGGGCCCGTGTTTTTACGTAGAATGCCCTTCGATGGCGCCAGGGAAATCTGTTTCTCCTATAATCTGCTCGGCTTCACCACTCAGATTTCAGGTTGCAGATTGCTGCACATCTCCCAGTTGTGATGAATTTGCATTTTATACTGTCTGCCAGAAAGGACTGAGGCACCTGTGCTTGGCATTCTGATTCTGCCATAGAACTTTCAGTTACTCTGAGGCCTTTTCCTTCCTCCCTTCCTTTTTCTGAATTTAATCAGGTTAAAGGCCTCTTTTATTAGCTTTTTCTCCTCACGATTTCCAGTGTGATGTTCTGACTGAGAACATGTCCATTTTTTTGTTGTTGTTAAATTCCTTTATTGGTACATTGTAGGTATACAACACAATTGCATTTCTCATTGGGAATTGTACCTTTACATGATGCATCTTGGTTCTTATTTTTTCCCCATTCC
>NW_004624861.1:382111-392195 GCF_000247695.1 Heterocephalus glaber | reverse complement strand
GATTTCTTTTTTTCCAGATCCCCTTTTGTTGCCAGTTCAGTGGGTCCAGGTGGTTGAGTATCAGAGTGTTCCCTCTCATTTCCCTTTGAGGTTGCTGTAGGGGATCTGGAAGTCTGGTTTTGAGACTTATTTACGTGTTTTCTCATTTCAACTTGGGGGGCGGGGGTTGCTGTTGGCACCCACGTGGCACACCTCCTCTGAGCTGGGAGTGGTGGGAGAGGGGCTGGGAGTGGTGGGAGGGATGGTGGCCTGGAAGCCCCTTCCTCTGGGCCCGGAGCAGCAGAACAGAAGGTGGCCCAAAAGCCCTTACCTCTGGGCCGGGAGCAGGGGGAGGTATGGTGGCCCGGAAGCCCCTTCCTCTGGGCCGGGAGTGGCGAGACAGAAGGGGGCCCAAAAGCCCTTACCTCTGGGCTGGGAGCAGCAGGAGGGATGGTGGCCTGGAAGCCTCTTCCTCTGGACCAGGAGCAGTGGGACGGCAGCTCAGAAGCCCCTGCCTCTAGGCCGGGAGTGGCGGGAGGGATGGTGGCCCAGAAGCCCCTTCCTCTGGGCCGGGAGCAGTGGGACAGAAGGTGGCCCAAAAGCCCTTTGAGAACATGTCCATTTATAAGCCACAGTGAAGTCAGGATGGAAATATTTATTAATTAGGACCCTCTCCCCATAAATTAGAATGTAAACTAATATACGTAAAGAGAAGAATCTCCACATACATGCTAAAACCATGTGAGTTGTACAGAATCATTTCCTCGATTATATTTGTCCGTCTGCTCAGCTTGAAGGAGAGAGATAGATGGTGGGAGAGGGTGGCAAGCGTCTGAGTCCTCCTGGTCTCAGATGAGATGGGTACTAACTTTAGGAGTTGTGTGGCCTGCACATAGACTGACTGGCCTAGAGGGACTTGGATCCCTGGTGGTTCACAGTTGCAGCACAGGAAAAATTCAGAGGAGAGACCCACTCTGGGAAGAGCAATCAGTACAGCACAAGTGCAGAGTACATGTCACCTGGAGACCTGGCTCTTCCCAGGTAGCCTCTGAGGCTGTGCCCAGGAGGAAAATAGCAGCACCAATATGGGGCCTTCTGAGAGTAGGACCTGGGAGTCATCTGAGGGGCAGGACCTGGGGGATTGTCTGAGGATTGGTGTCTGGGTAGTTGTCTGAAATTTTTGTCTAGAACTCCCTGGGGTGTAGTGATCAATATGGGGTCCATTTGCCCGATTTTCATGTGATAAGGGTAACTTTTTGTTTTAAATGAAAGCCTTGTATTATTTAAATAAATATAGTAAGATATTTTTCTCTTTTACTAATTGGTTTCCTTTATAGTGTTTGTGGAAAAAGTGCTGAAGAAACTTTTTCCTAATGTTTCAAGTAGTCAAGAAAAGGAGACACCTGGGACTCTGACCTCAGAAACACCACTCAAGAAAGTGACGTCTGAGGGAGTGAAATACAAGCATGTTCATCATTTGACAGGTGAGGTGGTTTGCAGGTAAGGATGGATTACAGACCCTCAGTTTTTTTTTCCTCAGTCTAGGGCATCTCTTTGATGAATGACTGGTGTAGAAATGTTACAGCAGTGGTCAGTAGGGCAGGTGTCATTACAAACAGGTGAGTCAAGAATTTGATGGGCCGGGGATTTAGCTCAGTGGTTCCACTGCCTGCCTCGCAACTGCAAGGTCCCGAGTTCGATCCCCAGTACCAAAAAAAAAAAAGAATTTTCTTTGGAGGGAAGCCAGTATTAGCAGTTTCCAGCCATACTCTAGACTGTAGAGTTTTGTTGTTGTTGAGTTTGTGCATGTTGTATTCTGAGGAAATTGGACTGTGGGTAGGGTTTTGGCTCAGCCAGAACAAGAAGAGTAACCTCTGCCATTGTTGCTCTGTCCCCAGTCACTGTACTGACCCCCGCTGGCTTCCTTGGTACCATTTGGCTTCTGTGCACTCAGAGACAGTGCTTGGTATTCCTTGTAGTGGTCTTCAGCAGACATCTGTCCCAGTGACACTTGGGTGGCAGGAACATCTACAGTGAGAATTCCACCAACTCTAATTACCTAGCAGTGCAACAGTGTTAACCCACTGAGAGGTCACTCTTGGAAAGTCACATGAATAGACCATGAGTGGATCTGCTTTTTTCCTGTAAATACATAAATACATAAAGCCCAACTTGGGCTCCTGAGTTCCTTTTCTTGAGATCACTTTCCTTCTTTTTAGCAGTAGTTTCTTGCTGGGTATTTGTTCTGTACATGATTCTATTCCCAAAGGCTGTTTGATCCTCTGCTAGTTCTGCTGAACGACCTTTCAAAGAGAAATTCAGTTTTATTCCCATATTTCACATCTTATAACACTCCCTCAATTGGATCCCAACAGGCAGGCTCAACAGTCTCACATACAGTATTAGCATCCTGACCCAGAACTCAGATATCCTTTTACTGTATCTGGAACACATTTTGCCAGGGAAATAATATTGTGCATTGTGACTGGATTTCCAGACAAGCCCAGTGAGCCTATTTAACCTATAATATAATGAATGTCTATAGTACCATTATGTTTTGGATACCAGTTGATATAAAACAAGTGAGAAGGAAAACATTTCCTTTACTTCTTATACATATGATATTCTTTAGGACAAATCTGTGGATTCCATGTTCCCTTTTTCTATCCTTCTCACATGACTTAATGTTTTCAAGATGTTATAAATTCTGAAGATTGCTTGAACTAATTCCTAACTAAGGAATAAATTCACTGATGTAAAATGTAATTTTTACTTTTTAATGAATATACCTACTATAGGCTGGATCACTTACTCTAAAAAAATCACATATGGAAGTCCTAACCCCCAGTACTTCAGGATGTGACTGTATTTGGAGAATGGGAATATTTAAAAGATTAAGTTTAAATGATTGATTGAGTCTGTTGGTGAGCATCTGGTTTGTTTCCAGGTTTTTGTTATGACCAGGCTCTCATGAATGTCCTTTTACATGAATATTTTCTGGGGCATATGGGCCACAGTTTGTCTTGCGGATATTCCTAGGCATAGACTCATTGTGTGATACTGTATAATAAGGTATGCATATGTTCATTTATGAAAGAAAAAGCTAAGCTGTTTCACAAATTGATTTAACTGATTTATACTCCCACCAACAGTGTATAAGAGAGCCAGTCTCACTATTATTTAATCTTGCCCAACTGCTTTATATTTGCCAAATGAATGGATGTAAGAGAAATAACTAAGAAAAATATCAGTGGCTGACAGAGTTTGAGGAGAAGTAATGCTTAGGGCTAAGAAATTACTCTATAGTACTATGATGGTGGATATATGTTACAATGCATTTGTCAAAATCCATGGAATATACAACACCAAGATTGAGCCCTGAGCCAGGGATTTAGCTCAGTGGTTTTGCTGCCTGCTGTGCAAGCCGAGGACCTGAGTTCGATCCCCGGTACCAAAAAACCCTAATGTAAACTGTGGACTTTGGATGATAATGATGTGTCAGTACACAGTCATCTATTGTAACTCAATTAGATGTTGCTACATCTCTTCCTATGTGGAGGCACAGAAGTATATGAAAACTTTCTGCTCAGTTTTGCTGTGAAAGCATAACCATCCTAAAACATAGTCTTTTTTTTTTTAGTTTCCTTCCCTTAGTAGCCATTGTTAATCCACTATATTAGCAGACTAAGAAAGAAAAAATCACATAATTTTGACGCATGAACGGTATTTAAAAGCTTAAAATCACAATAAGATACCACTTTTCTATGTTTTCAGTGATCATTTTTGCTAATTTATCACTGTTTTGCTAATTTATTAATTTCTATTTTAGCTTTCACATATCTCCTTTGTGGATATTTTGTTTTCCTTTCCTAGTTTGTATTGAATGTTTAGATAATTTGTTTTTTAGAATTTCTTCACTAATAAGTACATTTTATAATATTAAAAAAAGATTAAATGAGGTCATTAGGGTAGACTACTGTAATCTCACATGCATGGTGTCCTTATAAGGAGGAGATTAGACCACAGTTAGATACAGAGGGAAGACTGAATAATAGTGCAACTGTATAGTACATAAAAGAACTGGTAAGTATCTTCCAAGAAAAAAACTGGCCTAGAATTTATAGATAGTATTAATTTTTAACTTAGAAATGATTCATTTACACATAAAGCTTCAGTTGTTTCACCTTTTATTCATCTTTCTACCACCAGATAAGGTACTAGTGAATAATCACTATTAAAACTTTAAGTTAAAGGAGACAATAAAAAGCAAACAGATACTAAAAAACAACAAAAAAAGATTAAGAATGTTAGTTCAGTAAAAGAGCATCGTAGAATACACTTACACCAGCCTAGATAGTGTTAACCACTACAGAGTGGACTGTGGTATGGCCTCCTGCTCCTGGGCCATGCCCTTGTACATCATGTTACTGTAACTCGATGCCAAGGTTCTGTGTATCTGAGCATATCTAAATATAGAAATGATACAGTGGAAAATTTCGAGCTTCTTTATGATCTTAATGTGATTATCATATTTGATCCATTATTGACCAACATATCATTTTGCAGTTTTTGACTATATTTTCTTGCTTAAAGTAATTAAATTTTTACTTTTAAAATAAATTTTTTTTTTTTTTGTGGTACCAGGGATCGAACTCAGGACCTTGCACTTGGGAAGCAGGCGCAGTGCCACTGAGCTAAATCCCCGGCTCTTAAAATAACTTTTTAAGGATAAACATATTAAAGACCTCTCTTTTCTCTCTGAATATGACACTATAAGAAAACCTTCTTTAAACTTTTATTCACATTTTATTAAGACAAGTTGGATATACTTCTAGTAATTGCAAATAAGAAGTTTAAAACATCAGGAGTGATTATTTCAAGCTAGTGTTGAAAGACTTTTAATTTTTAAATGGTTAGGTCCATTTTGATTCAGGCAAATCTCTTTATTTAAAATTTTTTAAAATTTTATTAGTATGTGTTTAGTACATAATGTTTACATTCCTTGTGGAAAGTTGGCACATGTACATAACACATCTTAATTCCTTTTTTTTGTAACAAACTTTTTTTTATGTGAAGATACTGAATTAAAAATTGAAAGATTGATATAAAGTTGATTTCAGAATGTGTCTGTTCCCTAAATAATTTATGAGGCTTAGCTTTTTTTTAATCAAGTAAATGCACAAGTGAATGAAAGGATTGTTGGTACAAAGAGTTTTTATCTCATCTACTGGTACTCTGGGAGCTCTCTCATATGTACCTAGCAACCTAGGCTACAGGTCCAGCAGCAGAGAGAATTGCTAAGATGGAGGATTTGTGTCCATTCAACAGAAGGCTTGTGGTGTCGAACAGTCCAGGTGGAGGTGTCAAAGCAAGCCAGTGACTGGTGGGGAGCCAGCTGCATAAAAGGGCAGGCAGGGAATATACCGAGGATTGTGGGAGGGCCCAGGATGACTCCATTGGGGTGGGTGCTGTCGCCCACAGCAGCTCTCCACATGTGTGGCTTCGCAGGCTTCCTACTTTCTGTCATGACTGATGTCTCTGTTCCAACAGTAGACATCAGTGGCATGAGCAGTTAGTCCCTTAGGTTACAAGTGGCTGGGACCACTTGACCCTGGAAAGGAAAATCTTAGTTACAGTGTAGCATTATAAGGGTAGAAAGATGGCTGCATCCAGAAAGGACTCACACAAGACCTGGGAGGGCATCAGGACTTTTGTTTCTTGATATCGCCCATGACCTTTGTATTGTTCTCTCCTTAGAACCATCCTCCATTTCTCTAAGGAGGCGAACATGAGTGAGCAAACTGTGTACTGTATCACATGGCTTTAGGTAACACACACAGGTGTAGGTGTACTTGAGATTTTTTAAATTTAATTTCACAGATGCAAATATGCCTAACTAGTATGTATGTCTTTGTGAGAAAACTCTGTATAACGTGTAGTGATATATTTCCAATAATACTTCTTAACCTAAAATTTACTACTTGTCATTCCAAAGGATATCATCCAGTGGTTTTTAGTAGATTAGCAATATTGTGGAACTGTCACTACACCTAATTCCAAAATGCTTTTCATCTTAACAAGATACCCTTTATCCACTCACTCCTCATTGCTCTCTTCTTCTAGCTCCAGACAACTACTATTCTGCTTTCTGTCTCTATGGCTTTATCTCTTCAGGACTTTTCACATCAGGGGAGTCATACAATAGGTGACTTTTTGGGTCTCTTTATTTCACTTAGCTTACTGTTTTTAAAGTTCATGTTTTAGCATGTGTCAGCCCTTCATTATTTTTAATGGGTGAACAATATTTCATTGTATATACATTTTGTTTATCTATTCGCCAGCTAATAAACACTTGTTTGGTCCTATTCTTTGGCTTTTAATCAGTAATATTGTTATATGACCCAGATGTGATGGTGCATGCCTATAATCCCAGTATTCAGGAGGCTGAGGCAGGAGGATTGCCTTGAGTTCAAGGTCAACCTGGTTCCATAGTGAGATCCTGTCTCCAAAAAAAAAGTAATGTTACTATAAATACCCATGTGCAAGTTTGTATATGGATGTATATTTTCAGTTTTCCTAAGTATATACGAGTTGTGACCAAAATATACAGTGAAGGGTTGGGGATTTAGCTCAGTGGTGCCACTGCCTGCCTCTCAAGCACAAGGCCCTGAGTCCAATCCCCAGTACCAAAAAATAAAATAGAAATATATATACACATATATATATACATATACATATACATATACATATACATATACATGTATATGTATATACACACACATACACACACACAGAGTGAATGTTTACATTTTAAAAACTATTACAGTACTGGGTGTGGTGGCACAGGCCTGTAATCCCAGCACTCAGGAGGCTGAGGCAGGAGGATCACCATGAGTTCAAGGCCAGCCTGGGCTACATAATGAGTTCAAAGCCAGCCTGAATTATATAGCAAGACCCTGTCTCAAAAATCCAAAATAAATAAATAAATAAATAATTGTCCATTGGGCATCAATTGCTGGGGATCCTTGAAACGTTATTAAAAACCTCTGTAGTAGGATCCAGTCTCCTACTTAATATATGATGCAGGCTTGAGGGAAAAAAACAATTAAAGGACTAAGAGAAAGCGGGGCCAGGATGACCAATGTGGGTACAACCGACAAAGGTGCTGGCCAGTCAAAGCCACTGAGTTTTATTGGTAATCAGTTGGGGTAAAGGTGAGCTACATGCAAGGGCAGTACTATGTGTGAGGTTGTGCAGTCATGCGGTTTCTATGGAAATTAATGTAAGCAAGGCTTGTAAAAGACAAGGTAAAGCATTCTCCAATTAGGAACAGAATAGACAAAATATATGGTTGTAATTAGAACATTGTCCTTTTATTTAAGAAGGTTTTAATTGTGGGAATGGATTTTGGGTGTGAGTCACTCTGACCTCGACATGTAGGCTTTAGCCAGACTCACTTCCATAAACAAGCCAATTGTAGGGTTAGCTCTTTACATCCTTCACTGCTTACAGCTTGCTTTAGGCATAATCAGTATTGCAGTCTCCCACAAATAATAATCAAATGAAATTATCACAGTAAAATACACATTGCCATTAATCCCCCCTCAGAGTACTCCCTCTTACTTTAAACAAACTTATCCCACATTCTTACCATTTTCCGAAGCAGTCCTGGAAGTCCTCTTTCACAAGTGTCTTTATGAGATATGATCAAAAATATAGTGAATGCTGCTGCAGAGTGCCATCCAGCAGAAAGGCAGCTCATAAAAACATGATGCTGCATCCTCATCCACCTTGTTCACCAGACCTGCCACTGTGACTTCTGGCTCTTCCCCGAAGTCAAAATGACCATGAAAGGTAAACATTTTGAATCTATTCAGAATACTGAGGCAGCCACGACAGCACAACTAAAGACCCTCCTGAAAAGAGGATTCCAGAACCACTCCAGAAAGTGACGTGTTCCAAGCAAGAGGAAATATTTTGAGAAAGATTAATAGCAATGTGGCTTTCACTATAATAAATTTTTAAGATTTAAACATTCACTGCATTTTTTTTTTGGTACTGGGATCAAACTCAGGACCTCATGCTGGCGAGGCAGGCATAGTGCCACTGAGCTAAATCCCCGGTCGTTCACTGTATTTTTTGATCACATGTAGTGTCTAGAAGTGGAATGTTAGGTCAAATGGTAGCTATGTTTAACTTTTTGAGGAACTGCTAGACTTTTCCATAGTAGCCGAACCATTTTTACATTCCCATCAGCATTATACAAAGACTTCAGTTTATCTACATCCTTACCAACACTTCTTTTCATTAATAGCTATTTTAATAGGTGTGAGATAGAATATCATTGTGGTTTTGGTTTGTATTTCCCTACCAACTAATGATGTTAATCATCTTTTCAAGATTATTATATTGGCTGTTTGTATATATTCTTTAAAGAAATACCTATTTTACTTGTTTTTAACTGAATTGTTTATCTTCCTATTACTGAGTAGTAGAAGTTGATTTTGTATTCTGGATATTAGAACTTTATGAGATACATTATATGCTAATATTTATCTTTCACAGCATAAAAGTTGTCTTTTCACTTTCTTGGTGATGTCCTTTGAAGGACAAAATTGTAATTTTGATGATACCCTATCTATTTTTGTTGCATGTGCATGCATGTGTGTATGTGTGTATGTGTGTGTGTATATAAGAAACCAGCCAGGTATGGTGATTCCTGCCTCTAATGTCAGCACTAGGGAGGCTGAGGCAGGAGGATCGCAAGGTTAAGGCCAGCATGGACTACAGGGAGAGAGTGAGACCCTGTCTCAGATAGAGACAAGAGACAGGAACAGGGACAAGGAGTGAGGGAGAGAAAGAGAGACAGAGATAGAGACAAAGAGAGAAAGACAGAGGGAGAGACCTGAAATCCCAACTACTTGGGAGGCGGAGTCAGGAGGATCAGAAGTTCAAGCCCAGCCTGAGCAACTGAGACCTTATCTCAAAATGAAGTTCAATAAAGGGGAAGAGCATTTGCATAAGACCCTGGGTGCAGTCCCCACTACTGCAAAAAACAAAAAAATAGAAAATATTGCCTAATCAAAAGCTACAAAGATTTATTCGTATATTTTCCTTGAAGAATTTTAGAGGGTTTTGTTTTGTTTTGTTTTGTTTTTGTTTTTTTGGTACCGGGGATCGAACTCCGGTCCTTGCACTTGCACAGCAGGCGGCAAAACCACTGAACTAAATCCCTGGCCCAATTTTAGAGTTTTAATGTGCACATTTAGGCCATTGATCCATTGGAGTTGATGTTTGAGTATGGTGTGAGGTAGGACCCAGCTTCATTCCTTTGCATGTGCCTGTCCAGCTTCTGTTCTGGCATCTTTTTTTTTTTTAAGTATATTGGTCCATTTACATATACAATACAGTTACATTCATCATTGGGAATTGTACCTTTGCATGATGTATCTTGGTTCTTATTTTTTACCCATTCCCCACCCCTCCCTTCACCCCCTCCCTCCCTCCCTATTTACATACACTTTGTTTCCATTTTTTCCTTTTCTCATATTTTTTCCTTTCCGCTAACCCTCCCACTTCCTCATTTTTAAATTTTTTTTTAGGCAAGTATTTACTAAGTTGCTACATTGCCTGGGTTGGGCTCATGTTTGTGATCTTCCCTGCTTTAGTCTGGAAGAATACTAAGATTTCAGGTGTGCCACCCCACCCAGCAACATTTTAAAAAGAACATTGGCAACATTTTAAAACATCAGTTAGCAATGGGAGTGAGAGTTTGTTTTTGGACTCCTTACTCTACTCCATGGTCTGTGTGTCCACCTGGTGCCAGTACCACCCTGTTTTGATTAATGCAGCTTTGCAGCCAGGGTTGAAATTGGGGAGTAGGTTCCTCAGCCTTTTTCTTTTTCAGGATTTTTTTCAGGGATTATTGCACCATAATAATATTTTTTAAAATAGTTTTTAATGGTACATTTTAGGTATACAATATAATGACATTCATCATTGGAAATCTGCACCTTCACATAATCTCTCAGTTCTTATTTTTCCCCCTTCCCCTGCCCTCCCTTCAACCCCTCCATCCCTCCCTATTTACAGAGACTTTGTTTCC